>JBBPCY010059932.1:0-12549 GCA_037974405.1 Brachyalestes nurse
ATTACAGGCCTTTCTCATCTTTTTAAGTGGGAGAACTTGCACAATTGGTGGCTGACTAAATACTTTTTTGCCCCACTATAAGTACTAAGCTTCAGTACTTCCTCCACCCCTGGGTATACCTAATACTCAGGAGCGAAAGAGGCAGCCCAGACGTGACAGGTTTCAGTAATTTCAGTATCTTGGATGAATTTCTAATTATCTACAAATTGCCCCATTATGATTGAACATTTTTTTCAGTGAATTTGAAAAAAATCCTGTGAGCATTTGAGGGGTCAGATTTACTGTCTGAAAGGTTAACCACTGGTAATCAAATTCTCATGTCAGTCAAGTAAAAAGTTCTTACATACCAACAGTGACTGTGGCATAGCATGATGCAATTCCCCTTCTATTTTTGAGGTTTAGGGTATACTTCCCATCATCTCCATCCTCTGCATTTTTGATCTCCAGGATAAACTCATTGTTGTTTTGTTTCATGAAGTGCTTTCCATACACACAGTTCAGTTTCTCTCCATTCTTCTCCCACGTTCCCGTTAGCCCTGCTGTGTTCGCCTCACAGCGGAGAGTGACATCTTCACCAATTTTCACTTGTTCATTGGCCAAAACTGTGACAAATTCTTTAAAAACAATGTTAATAAGAAAAACACACTTATCAACATGTAATCGCACTCAAACCCTGATTTATTAAAGGACTGCAAACCTAACAGAACCATAGGGCATTATGGGGCTTTATTACGTCATTCAAATGAGTAAATACAATTTATGAATTTAGCATCTCTGGGATGTCGTGGGATGTCGTGGGATGGCTTTTGTCTGGGAAACAAAAAGTGGGGGGACAAAATGAAAGGTTCTGAAGAGAGAGATGAAGGCTGGAGAGCAAAATAAACAGAGACAGAGGGAGAAGTGGCAAGTAAAGGGCTGGAGAACTTGAGATCAAGAGAATTACAGTAACTACAGAACTTTTGGTTAAGACTTTTTTTCTTTTTGCAAGCGGTTGGTCTCGACCAACAATTAAAAAGTGTCGCCTGTCCGCTTCTTTTCATGCCTGATGTCTCCATAGCTCATTTAGCAAGCATTTAGTTAGCAGCAAATAGTGAAGGTTTGGTAGAGAATGTGGGTTGGGTAATACCAAGTATTTGGCGAAGGAGTGGCGGGGGGTACTTTACCAGATAATTAAACATGCAAATATTTTGCTACCAATAATCAAAATGGTTAAAGAAAATCAACAAGTTATTTATGCAAGACAGTTCATAATTTCATTAACTGGAATGATGTGATTATATTGGGGGGGTTGTATTGGCTGGATCTGATTATTGGGGGGTCATGACCCCTGTAACCCCTCTGGAAATTACGTTCCTGATCTGAAGTGCAACAAAATCTCAGAGATGCTGAGATATTACTATGATGTTTGTCAAAAGTGAAATCACAGTAAAAGATAAAGCTGCTGCACACCTAAATCTCTGACAAAAACAATCCACAGTTCTCTGAAGGTTGCCATGCTCTGCTATGCCAAGATAAGAAGAGATCAACCTGTGAAAGTTGATTCTGCCCATTGGACTGAATTTTGATAATTAGCTGATCCGATTTTAGCTAACTCACTGAAAATCAGGCATATTGCTGAGTTACTTCATTCTTTTTTCTTTTCCATGTAGTGCAGAAAACAGATAAAAGGAAACCTCTCTTCTAGCTTCTGCCCAGGTAAGACATTTATTTGAGAACGTAAAGTGGGGAGTGGTCTTAGAAAAGACTCCGCCCTTCCATATTACATAAAAAGGCCATTAAAAAGAAGACAACATTAAAAGGTAGAAAAAATCTGAGTGCTCTAGTCAAGTAAATTTTATTTTTTACAAGGCACCATTTAAATTTGAATTATAAAGCAGTGGTAAACAAGACGTAGGTGTAGTTTGCATAGAAACAGCTAATAAATGGCTTTGCTTTCACTTTTACAATGTACTTTAGGATTAAAGATTTATGGGCTAGTGTTGTACACTACTGAAATTAGCTATTTTAATAAAAACAAGCAAGGCTATATTGGATGATTTAGACTTACCAGGTTTGGACCAAGAAGAGCCCATGTTTCAATCTGTGAAATGAAGATAAAAATTAAATCTTGAAATAGACATGGTCACAGATTTTTAAAAAAAGGTGCCAAAAAGGTGAATTAAATCTTTTTAAGTCTAAAGAATCTCCACATAATGTTCATATTCTCTGAAAAACCCTCACACATCTGATGATGTGTCTTATATTTTATTGTTGGCACCCCTGGAATTTTTTTCTAGAAATTGCACAATTACACCCAGAAGACTATTGCGATTACAAAAGTTTTAGTATAGAAATGTTTATTTCCTTTATGTGAGTTGGATGAAAACAAGCTGAGAAAAAAGCCAAAATTGACATAATTTCACAAAACTCAAAAAATGGGGCGGACAAAATTATTGGCACCTTTTCAAAATTGTGAGTAAATCGTTTAATTTCAAGCATATCATGCTTGTTTATACTCACATGTGCCAAGAAATAGCAATCACACCCGAAGCTGAAGTTAAAATGTAGAAAAGTTGACTCAATTTTTCTGTTATGTGCCACACTAAGCATGGAGAACAGAAAGAAGAGCAGGGAATTGTCTGAGGAGTGGAGAACAGAAATAGTGGAAAAAATATCAACAATCTCAAGGCTACAAATCTCCAGAGATCTTCATGTTCCTTTGTCCAGTGTGCGCAACACAATCAAGAACTTGATGGGATTGAACAACACATGGGATTGTAGCTAATCTCCCTCGATGGGGACGGAAGAGAAAAAGTGAATAAAAGACTGCAATGCAGTCTAAATGGTGGATATACAGCCCCAACCATCTCCTAAACAAATTCAAGCTGCTCTGCAGACTCAGGGTGTGACAGTGTCAGCTCGAACTATCCTTCTAAATCTGAACAAAATGAAACGCTATGGCAGGACCACACTGCTGACACAGAAACATAATAAAGCCAGACTCGAGTTTGGCAAAATGTACTTGAGGAAGGCAAAGTCTTTCTGGGAGAACATCTTGTGGACAGATAAGACCAAGGTAGAGTTATTTGGTAAAAAAAAAAAAAAAAAGCATTCTATTGTTTATAGAAAACAGAATGAGGCCTTCAGAGAAAAGAACACGGTACCTACAGTCAAACATGGTGGAGGTTCAGTGATGTTTTGGGGATGTTTTGCTGCCTTAGGCACTGGGTGCCATGACTGTGTGCAAGGCATCATGAAATCTGAAGACTACCAAAATATTTTGGGGCGCAATGTAGGGCCCTGTGTCAGAGGTCATTGGTGTTCCAGCAGGACAACGACCCCAAACAAACCTCTAAAAGCACCCAGAAATGGTGGAATACAGCACTGGAGAGTACTGAAGTGGCCAGCAATGAGTCCGAATGTAAATCTGATTGAACACTGATGGAGAGATCTCAGAATTGCTGTTGGGAGAAGGCACCCTTCAAATCTGAGAGACCCTGAGCAGTTTGCAAAAAAAGAGTGGCCGAAAATTCCATTTAAGGTGTAAAAAGCTTGTTTATGGTTATAGGAAGCGAAGATATATAGGAAGTTATTTTATCCAAAGGGTGTGCAATCAAATATTAAGTTGAGGGTGGCAATAATTTTGTCGGCCCCCTTTTTTGAGTTTTGTGTGAAATTGTTTCAAATGTGGCGTTTTTCTCTGCTTTTTTTGTATTGATTCAATGCGCATAAAGGAAATAAACATGTGTATACTAAAACATTTGTAATAGAGCTCCAAACAAAAACAAGCTTCAGAAAACACAGATAGAAATACAAATTCTCAGAGGGGAATTTGGGGGACTTGGCTGTAGAGCAGACTTTCATGAAGCTTTAACAAGCCCATTTACACATTGCGGTGGGAATGTAGGAGCTTGGTGACCATGCAATGATCCTAGGGATTGGCTGAGCCCGACAAACAATCCCACAACTCAGACAATGTACTCAGTAACACTAATCAACTCAGGACAGGTGGGCATGTCGTCAGGTACCTAGCAACCCTGCTAATGAGCTAACTAGGCTCAGCACTCTCACCTGGGTTGCCTATGCACCTGACCACCACACACACCACAAGTAATGACATAATCTAGGTGTGCCCAGGGCTGTGACACTCAATACTCTGGAGAAGGGCTCCGCTGGGGATATAACTGAGGCGGACCAGCACATAACTGAGGCGGTGTTCGGGATGTTTAGTAAATTGTTCGTGGTGAGCTGCGTTACTTTATTCAGTAACACACTTTGGGTCATAATTAGACATTAAGATAAGATAAGATAAACATTTGTTAGTCTCACAAGTGAAAAAATTGGCACAGCAGAAAGTGGACAGAACAAAGGTAAGCGCAGGGAAAAAACAATAGAATATAATAAAAACTATACCAACAATAATGCATAAATGTGCAATTTTTCTGGTGCATGACAACAGTTTATATACAGTACAGTGTTCTTACATATATTTATATATCCACTCTGTCCAAACATACATATACTCACTGTATATGTATGTATGTACACATGTACAATGAGTATATGTATGTTTGTACAGAGTGGATATATAAATATATGTAAGAACACTGTACTGCATATAAATTGTTGTCATGCATCGGAAAAATTGCACATTTATAAATTGCACATTTACAAGAATGTTGCCAAAGTATTTTGCAAAAGAGATTTTTCTGACCAACTTAATGTAACATAACTAAATTAGCAGTAGTGAGTTTAGGCCCTGCTTGTCAGTCTCTGGCCTCCAGAACCATTTGCTGGAATAACTTTCTGTGATGAGCTTTTAGAATCAGATATCTGGCTCCAATCACCTCCACTGTAAACACATCTGACTCAGATCTGAGTTTCTTCAAAATTAATTGACATCAAACACACACTGGCTGAAAACCCACTCTGACCCACTTTGTTTACATCCCAACTATCTAAAGATATTTCAAATGTGTGAATCCCCTTTAATGTATGAAATTATGCATTTATATTTGTCATTTAGTAATTTAATGGGTGCACCATTTGGAAAAATCATCAACAGATTTTCATTTTGAATTATATTTAGGTAGTTCAGTGTATTTTTCAGTGTTTATTTCAAGTTGTCTGTGACAGTAACCAGGCAAATCTGTTAAACCTCATCCGCTGTTTTACACTTCCTGCCTTTGACCTCCTTTGTTCCACGAAATGATGAAAGTGTAACCACACTTGCACTGCTTATGATGTTGCTGTGAAGAGTTCCTTCCTGGGCACATTTACAGAATGTTTACCATGTGAATAAGCTTCATGTTAAATGTTAATTATATTAGTTAGCATTGTGTTAAATGTTAATTATGTTAACACCAGAACAGCGGCTAACTGGCTGTACTTATAAAGGCTGCATGCATCAATTGAGGCAGTGCCCAGTTTCGCACAAGATGCTTCTTGACGATCACTACTGCAGTATATATTCAGGCGTTTAGTTATGCAGCCTGCCGGCATACATGACACAAGCTGCAGCCAGCAGACAGCAAGTGTCCAGTGGACTTTGGACTCAGAGCCCTTTGTACAGTGCCGGTCGGCAAATCAAAATCAGAATTGTGTTTACTGGCTGAGTATGTGAGCGACACATACAAGGAATTTGTTTCCGGTCTATGTTGTCTCTCAAGCACAACAGTATAAAACAACAACAATATGTAACTAGAACCGCACGTGGTTATTAGCGGGGTCCAAGCTACGATGCAGTCTGGGCGCTCTCGACCACTGATAGAATTTTAAATGTATCCCATATGGTTTAGGAGATATAGGCAAAATGAGAAATGGGCAGGTTACAATGGCAGTGAATAATGGCTTGAAGTGGGCGTGGCCATGTGGGTGGAACCATATAGATGATATTAAGAGTCATCCACGGTATAAGGCGCATGAAGAATTTGGAGTTTAAGTGACTTGTTTAACGACATAAAAGCAAAAACGTAATTAGCATTCTTACAGCACCTCCTAGTGGTGAACATGTGCCATCTTTTACTGATGTCCAAAACTTCTTGTGTCTGGTGTGTGACCCAAGTTTGGTTATGTTATGATGTTGACCTTTGAAGATATTGGCTTCAGAGTAAAAATAGGCCACTCCCAACCATACGTATTCATGCGAAACATTAAAACGATTGCAGAAATCAAAAATCCGCTTTAGTAACTTTTTGCGTCCGTCAACGTCGATGATATATATCAAATTTGGCGTGATTTGGATAAACGCCCTGGGACAAATTAACTTTTGTAGGTTTCGCGGTTGAGCCAAAATGACGGCAAGTGAAAATCGGAGATATACATTTGATGCAGTACATTCCAGGGAATAAGCAGTTGAAAAAATACGATACGATTGCAAATGTACATGGGTCCATTACAGCGCCACCTAGTTGTGGACATGTGTCATTTCAAGGATTTGCGATCTGACACACAGACCTGACCAGCCCTCCAAGTTGTTTCGTCTTTGCACGTTCGGTCTAGGCTGCATTCAGGGTTTTACGCAAGGAAGAAAAATAAATAAATATATAAATAATCTTAGCGATTACAATAGGGTTCCTGCACACTTCGTGCTTGGTCCCCTAATAATCTTTGCAAAAAAAATAGGGTTCCTGCGCACTTCGTGATTGGACCCCTAAAAATATGTGTGTACATGTGCCTACACCTCACCCATATGTCTCTTACAAAGCATGCTGCCACTCCAAAAGGCCAATAGATGCGATTCTAATTCTGAGCCTGATGAAATTAAGTCAAATGCTGTCAGCCGTTCTGGTGTTAATAAGCATTATGTCTAATTTGAATTATGCACAGAAGCTAAGTGCTTATTACATTATTATGCATTATGATAAATGTTAATAAGCACTACGTAAATATTACTTATTGCTTATAAGCATCATGTTAAATGTAAATGATGTTAATAAGAATCATGTTAAATGTTTATTATGCTAAAAAAGCATCATGTTACATGAAAATTATGTTAATAAGCATTTTGTAAATTCTTATGTAAATGTTAGTTATTTACAGATCTAAACCCAGCTCAGCTCAGGTGTTGGACCCACATCTGTTTGATATTGATCCCATCAATAAATATCTGTGTCTTTCAGTGCATTCAAGTTTCTTTATTTTTTTCTTTATGTTTTATTTTATTTCTTTTGTTTGATGTTTTAAATTGTAGCTAATATTTTGGATTAACAGATTCTATACTTCAAAAAGTAAAAAGTTCCCTAAACAGTTCCATAGAAAGTCCTATTTTCCTAAAGAACCTACCAGTAAATGGTACAATAGAGAACATTTTTGTAAAAGAGCTGTAATTATGTCAGATCCGGGCCAGCGCGGTCAGGCTCGCAACGCAGCCCGTCACCGGAGTACTAGGGGGACACGCAACTCGGGACACGGAAGTATGACGTATGTGTGGTCGTTGGGCACCGGGGCTTCCCTCGAAGTTCCCCAGGAAGGGGGGGGGTGCAGGTGCCTAATGACATGTCCACCTGTCTTGCGTGTGTGTTAATTGAACTTGTTAGTCTGCGTGGTATGACTGGGTGTGTGTGTGTGTGTGTGGGAGTATAAAGGGGGGGCTAGGCCTCGGAATCACTGCGGGTTCACCATTCAGGGTGGTGTGGTGCGGCTGACTCCAAAGATGAAAAACACATCGCACTAGACGGAAACGCAGAGAAATCAAGCACTAACTGTGAGTGTGTCTGTCTAGCGCTCTCTCTCTCCTCCTCTCGTTCTCGCAGCCCTGAACAAGTTCAAAGGAGGAAGCCCTGGTCGGCGGCACGCCAAAGGTCTCGGCTGGAGGACTCGAGGGACACAAGGGACGAAGTAACTTGAAGTAACTTGAAACTCAGAGGAGGAAGGAACTCCCGTTAAAGAAACCGTATCACAGAGGAGGAAGGAGCTCCCGTTAAAGAAACCGTATCACAGAGGAGGAAGGAGCTCCCGTTAAAGAAACCGTATCACAGAGGGGAAGGTGCTCACCGGGCACGTGTATGTTTAAGTTGAGAATTAAAAGAGTGTTTGAGTTGAAATTCACCTGGTTTCCGGTGTGTGCTTCCTTTTCCCCTGGGGCAGACATGGCAAATTAAAACATAACTATTATGTAACATATCCAGTGTTACATAACAATTACATTCTAATTACTTATTTACAAAACATTTTGTTAGGGAAGAAAAATGGTTCTTCTATGGCATCACTGATAGAACACTAGAACACACGATAAAACACACTAATGTAGTACATTTATTGTACATTATTTAGTTTGTCAAGCATAAACTTGTTTTACAAACACAGATTATTTCTTTTGTAAACAAACAGTTACAGCAGCTGGACCTACCTTTACTAGATGGACTTTTGTGTCTCTAAGATCAGTCTCTCTCTTTTTCTCTTTGTATGTTGTGTGTGCACTGTTCTGTGTCTACCAGTAATGTTTTTCAGTAAACTTTCACTTTCGACTCCACTCTATGTATGTGTGTGTGTATGTGTATATGTTTGTGTGTGTGTGTGTGCGGTTGTGCAGACATTTGTAAGGTGGTATTTCAGTTTAGTTTAATGCAACAGTCTGGGTGCTTTGGGTAAGTGAAAATATGACCTGCCAATCATCCTGGTTTGTCAAAAGTTATAGGTGTATGTTGTGAAACCCTGATCTCAGAACTCTCAGACTGTATCAAACACTTTTTTAGATCTGTTTAGAAAAAATAAATAAATACATTTTTAAAAATCAGCAGTGTTGTGTGAAATATATTTATTTAGTCCTACAGCAATTTAGTGGTTTGATTAATGTTTAGGCATGGGTGTTTATACACCAAGAAATAACAGTAGTGGGTTTCCATCTCTTGAGGGAAAGACTGATCATTTCTCTCCCAAACATTGAACTGTCTCTCTCTCTTCTCTATCTCTCCTCTTGTAGACTTAATAGGGGAAACTGAGGCCTGGATAGGACCCAGGGAGCACCCCAGGTGCCAGAAACGCCAGGAGCGTGTGGTCCTCAGCAAAAGGATTAAAAAGAAACGTCAGTGGACTCTGACTAACACCACCCTGGATGCCCTCTCTGGTGCCCACTTCTTCACGAAGTTGGATCTACGGAGCGCCTACAATCTAGTTCGCATCAGAGAGGGCGACGAGTGGAAGACGGCCTTCATAACCCCCACCGGCAACTATGAAACCTTGGTTATGCCGTTCGGCCTCTGTAACAGCCCCGCTGTCTTCCAGCAGTTCATCAACGATGTTCTCCGGGACATGCTGGGTCGTTGGTGCTACGCGTATCTTGATGATATATTTATTTACTCCAAGGCCTTGGAAGAACACACCCAGCATGTCCGAGCAGTTCTACGGAGGTTGCTGGCCCACCGGTTGTTCTGTAAGTTGGTAGAAATGTGCTTTCCACCAGCACTCCACCACATTCCTTGGCTTTGTCATCTCCTCTCAGGGTGTGGCCATGGATCCCCAGAAGCTGGAGGCTGTGCGCTCGTGGCCCCTACCTACGTCGCTTAAACAGCTGCAATGTTTTCTGGGGTTCGCTAACTTCTATAGGCGTTTTATCCGGGGCTTCAGTTCAACTGCGGCGCCTCTTACTGTTCTCACTAAGCCATCCCGCGGAGACTTCAAGCTCACTCCAGATGCCATCCAGGCCTTCAGATCACTTTGCCACTCCTTCACCACTGCACATGTTCGCTCCAGGGTGGCGGGGACCCATTCACGGTCTGGACCGACCATCAAAACCTCACTCTCATCCACCAAGCCAAACAACTCAACCCCAGGCAGGCGCGTTGGGCGGTGTTTTTCGAGCACTTCAACT
Organism: Brachyalestes nurse; assembly: GCA_037974405.1. Classification (NCBI taxonomy): domain Eukaryota; kingdom Metazoa; phylum Chordata; class Actinopteri; order Characiformes; family Alestidae; genus Brachyalestes; species Brachyalestes nurse. Next base: position 9,791 of record JBBPCY010059932.1, read on the forward strand.
TCCGCCTGACGTACAGACCCGGCTCGAAGAACACCAAAGCAGACGCATTATCCCGTCAGCATCAGAGGGAGACCACCTCCTCAGACCCCGTGCCTGTCCTGCCTGCACATCTCATCCTGGCTCCTCTCGGGGGGGGTTAGAAGAGAGAGTCCGTCAGCGTCACAGCCAAGATCCTCCTCCTGCGGAAACTCCGACTGGCCGTCTGTACGTGGCCGCCGACCTGCGGAGGGAGGTCCTCCAGTGGGGACACGATTCCACCCTAGCCGGGCACCCCGGGGTTCATCACACCGACACCTTTATCTCCAGGACCTTCTGGTGGCCCCGTATCCACACTGACATTAAGGAATATGTCCAAGCGTGCGCTGTGTGCCCGAAGTAAGTGCAGTACTTCCGCCTCTCCCGGTACCGCGTCGACCCTGGTCCCACATCTCGGTGGACTTTGTCACCGGTCTCCCCGACGCAGATGGGAAAAGCACCATCATGACCATCGTCGACCGGTTCTCCAAGGCTGTGCACCTCGGACAGAGAGCCCCAGTTCACGGCCAAGTTCTGGCAGGCCTTCTGCCGTCTGGTCAATACCACCTCCAGTCTCTCCTCCGGATACCACCCTCAGACTAATGGCCAGACGGAGCGGGCCAACCAACAACTGGAGCGCTTCCTCCGTTGCTTCGTGGCGGAACATCAGCGCTCCTGGGTGCACTACCTCTTATGGGCGGAGCTGTCTAACAACCTCCACATCACCTCCGCCACTGGACTCAGCCCATTTGAGGTATGCTGCTGGTATCAGCCTCCGATGTTTGACCATCAGGAGCTGGAGGTTGATGTCCCATCTGCCCAACAGTTGGTCCGCAGGTGTCGGCGGCTCTGGACCCGAGCTCGCGCTGCCATCCAGCGGGCGAATCTGATGTACAGAAGACAACATCGCCGCCGACACCCTCCGGGTTGGTGACAGGGTCTATCTCTCTACTAAGAACATCACTCTCCACGTCGACTCCAAGAAGTTATCACCCAGGTTCATCGGACCCTACAAGATCACGCACCGCATCAACCCTGTCACCTTCCGTCTCCAGCTGCCTGCCTCCCTCAAAATCCATCCCGTATTCCATGTCTCTCTCCTTAAACCTGTTTTTTTTTTCTCCCGTCTTCTCAGATTCCTGCCCCTCCTCCGCCTCGGGTCATTGACGGTGGTCCTGCCTACACCGTTCGGCCGTGGTCGTGGCACCCAATACCTGGTCGATTGGGTAGGCTACGGCCCGGAGGAGCGGTCCTGGGTTCCCGGACGGTTCATCCTGGATCCAGAGCTCATCCAGGACTTCCGTCGTCGGGTATCCTCCCAGCCTGGTCCGTCTGGTGCCGGTCCTGGAGGTGGGGGTACTGTCACGCGCACCAGATCACGTGAGGTCACGAGGCAACGGAAATGACTCACGCAGGTATTTAAGCGGGAAATAGGGACACGTCAGCACCAGACATTGAGTTCATGGAATCTCTGTCCAGGTCCTCTCTCAACTCGCCTCACGTGAGTACTCGGCTCTCCGGAGCTTCACTTATACCTGTCTGTGTGCGTGTGAGAACGCGGGTTTCCTGGTGGAAATCTCAACTCCTCTGAGCGTTCTCAGAATAAACGCGTGGCTTACCTGCTCTCTCGTATGTATCTGCGAGTTAGTATTCCCCCACACTACATTGGGACCAACCTTCAATCAGTCCACTCTTGTCTAGCCTCCGTGACAATGCACGCCATATACAGATTATGCGAAATATTACAATAAAGTCAGTATTAATATTATTTGCCAACAATATGCAGTATTCATGCAATATTCATAAACAAGCAATACACATAACGTTTGTATGGTAGTTTGTGTGGTAGTTTTAAAAACAGTATTGTGCATCAGAAACACTAAACGAACAAAGGTATTGGGACACACCTGTTTTTTTAGGCTTTGGGCTAGGTCCCTTACTTCCAGTGAAGGGAATTCTTAATGCATCAGCATACCAAGACCTTTTGGACAATGCCATGTTTGTGTCCCAGTGCTCATTGCAAGGTCCATAAAGACATGGCTGGATGTGTTCTGTGTGGAAGAACTTGACTGGCCCACACAGAGTCCTGACCTCAACCCCATCCAGCACCTTTGGGGTGAACTGAAATGAAGATTGTGAGCCAGGCATACTCGTCCAACATCAGTGCCTGACCTCATAAATGCTCTACAAAATGAATGAGCACAAATTCCCACAGAAATATGGTACGATTCCAAAAGCTTGTTGAATGCCTTCCAAAAAGAGTGGAAGCTGTTATAGCTGCAAAGGGTGGACCAGGGGCGTCAGAAGCATTTTGAATGTGAGTGGTCTATGCGTGGGGGCGGGGTTTGGGTGTGGAGGTGGATTTTGGGCATGGGGCAGGGTTTGGGTGGAGCGGGGTTGCTGCACGTGCAAAAATCTTGTAGGGGTGTTTGGAAACCCCTGTTGAAGCTTGAATCTTGAATCTTTCGTGAAAGAATCCACTCCACTTAATCGATAGGAGAATACACACACCACTGGAAATCCACTTTGGGTTTGCCAACTCACCGCATGCAAGTAGAGTGAATCGTCAGTGCACAGACAAGTTACTCGGATTTCCAGTGGTGTGTGTATTCTTCTATCGACTAAGTGGAGTGGATTCTTACAAGAAAGATTCAAGATTCAACAGCGCTGGGTGAATTAATTATTTATGTTAAACGTGGGGGGGTCCACTCGAATAATTATGAAATGTGAGGGGGACACGTCCC
>JBBPCY010059943.1:0-12549 GCA_037974405.1 Brachyalestes nurse
TCCTGCTGGGCATCTCACTGGAGTCCAATCAGAAACTCCTGCAGGGTTTACTGACACACACACACAGCAGCTCAGAGGAAACCACAGAGAACATCAAGAAATTAATCAAACAGAATGAAGTTTACCCTCCCATCTCTACTGAGAGATCCATCAACCTGTTCCTCTGTTTGTCTGAAATGAAAGACCAGTCTCTCTCCAGAGAGATCCAGGAGTTTATAAAATCAGAGAAACACTCAGAAGGAATTCTCTCTCCTGGACAGTGCTCAGCACTTGCCTACATGCTTCTGACCTCAGGGGAAGTTCTGGATGAGCTGGACCTGGAGAAATACAGAACAGACAAGGAGGGTTACAGAAGACTGATCCCAGCTGTGAGTGTCTGCAGAAAAGCTCTGTGAGTTCCATCTCCATTCATTTATCCTCTGTGTTTGAATATTTAAGAATGAATAGAATCATTAATCACATATTATAATCTGCATAACACTGGGGTATTTTTGGAATAAATTTAATAGATAATGATGATTATATTCATTATGTAACACCCATTAAACAGTGGTGTTTCTGTTGGTAAGTATTTTATTTAATGTGTTTTAATGGTATTTGGAGATGTCCAGGACAGACAGATAACTGCAGAGTCACTGACTGGGAGTTTTAAATGGTCTTGAAAGAATGGTTTAAAATCCACAAATATTAAATAAAAAGTAAATGGTCTCTCCAGAAACATAACTTATTAATTATAATTATTAGTGATATTATTATGTTTATTCAAGTGGAAGTATTTAGGCCTTTAGCTCTAATTGTAAGTTGTTTATCTGTAATGTAAATGTCACCAACAGTAAAATCATATAGGAGTGAAATCTGTGACACTCACACACACCTCAGTCACACAATGAAAAGGTTACTTTTGCTAAACTAAACAGTCTTCAGGGTAAATCTGGTGAAATATCAACATTCATAGATGATGTTACTGTGGGAACATGAATCAAACCGTCCTGAAGGAATCAGTTTCAGGAGCAGTTTTAAAATGTGCTGGATGTGAGAGAGAAGAGAGTACCAGAGTACCCACAGTAGAGAGCTTAACATCTAGAACAGAAAGTAAGACTGCAGATGATCTGAAGGAGTGAGAGTCTGAATAAGATCAGTGAGGAAGGAAGAGACAAGATTATTTTTATTCATTTATTTAAAGTTGCCTTTCAAGGACTCAAGGACACCTTACAGAAAAGCAAACGCCATAAAATTGGGTGGAAAAGCAAAGGAAATAAATAAAGATCATAAATAAAAGAGCAAAGCATGTATAAGCTTAGGAGTGTATCAAGGGGCAGGATGGGTAAAAACAGTCTGAGATTTAAAAGGAGCAAGAGTGTCCAGGAGATCATGTAGTCTGTCGCTGTAATGGGAGACCAGTAGTGGAGGTTTTCAGTAAGAGTGGGGCTGTTAATTCCACTGCACACAGTAAACAAACCAACACAATGCAGATCCACTCACATCTGACCTCCTGCATTCGACTCTTAACACCAACCAACCATCAGCTCCTCACCACCCTGTTCCTTCACCAACATCTCCAATAAAGGGGACCTACTATGCAAAACTCACTTAAAAAAAAAAAAACTAGTTATAATAGGTCTATGGGCTATACAAAACATGTTCATGAAGTTCTTTGAACAAAATCGCTCTCGCATACAGAGATATCACCAATATCTCTTTACCAATGGGTGGAGCATGGGATGATGCGGCGTGGCAACAGCTTATTTGCATGAAAGGGACAGTGTCCTGAAACGGCGTGTTTTGAACGGGATCCAAACTGTGAAGAATAAACTTGGTGATATGTGATTCTACAGATAGGTGATATCTTTATGTGAGAGTAATTTTGTGAAATTCATGAACATGTTTTGTATAGCCCATAGACCCATTGTAACTAAAGTGAGTTTTGCATAATAGTTCCCCTTTAAAGTCTCTGGGTTCACTCTCCACTACTTCATCCAGCACACTCCTGGACCTCTATTTACATTTACGACATTTAGCTGACGCCCTTATCCAGAGTGACGTACCTCTCCATCAGTGCTCAAGTAGTCCACATCTGTTTCTTACACTCGTAAGCTAAACTCGAAATCATTGTCCACTATTCAACCAAGTTACTGCATGCTCGGTACACTTAAACACCCGTCAAACAATATCTAAACAACACATGACAAAGAAAAGTCAGAAGTTAAGACAGAAGTAAGGAAGGGATGGGGATAAGGGATTCTTTTTTTTTTGTTTAAACAAGAAATAAAAAGTGAGACACAGTTTTTACCATACAAATTACCATAAGGAGTTACAAATGAAAGTTTTACAACAAGCAAAGAATCCACCAACACAGACAGAGATACAGGGGTATTTATACAAACTAAAGAAATGAGAAAACCGGAGCGGTGGCAGAGACAGAGACTAGACTCAGGTGAACGGAATAACAAGGTGGGCGGGGCTAAGGCGGGGCTAAAACCAAAACATACTCTCATGGAATAGATACATTAACAAAGACACATGGAGAATGTAAACAACAACATAGGCCAGAAAACAACATAGACAAAAGCATTACATTTTGGTTAGGAATGGGCAGCACATGCAGATGATGCATGGAGGTCAAACTGCTCTTGAGGACAGGAGAACAAGAGACCCTGATTATAGGTACATTTTGTTGGTGTACAGTAACTGACTCTAGCCCATCTGTTGCAGTACCATTCCACAGTTCCCTCTACCACATTCATTAGTAGCAAGAGACCACTGGAGGCCCACCACTGACCAGCCAGATATCAGGACCACTGTTGAAGGAATAGAGGTTAATGGGCACAAATGGTGCATGGGAAAAGACAAGGTACAATCTCTAGCTCTACACCTAAAAATGGTGGGTCTAATTGGGTGGCTGGTATTTGTCATTGGTAAATACACCATGCCACAATCATTTTAGTTTGATGTTCTGAAAATGGTCCTCCGCCCAAGTAATATCTGGTCACTGGGTGACCTAATGGTGGTCCCTTTCCATTGATGGAAGAAGAGAGGAGTAAAAGGGTTTCATGTCATTCTCTTGTACGTTTACCTTTATGTAAGTGGTACCAGACTTACATCTGTGTGAAAGAGAGTGAATGAAGTTGGAGATTATAAACAGAAAATATATAATACTACTCTAATGGGTCTCATGTATTGACACAAGACAATTTTTGACATAAGAACATAGCACTAGAGTTTTAAACAGACATATTTGAGGTATGGTGGACTAATTAAACAAAAGAAAAGAAGGCATGGCCCCGTGCAAAAGGCCTTTGATAAACTTTTCATATTATAGCTGCCTATATCTGTCTATTCATATGCCTATTAAATTCAGTGTGTGTACAACGTATACAAATTAAATGCATGTACAAAACTGATTAAATGTACTGCTTCGCAATCATATTTATTGCTGTTGGCATGCTATTTCGTTTCATTATGTACTGTGTGTATATGGTAAAAATCACAATAAAACATACTTGACTTGACTTCTAAATGGTAAGGGATTTGTCAAATTATTTAGATATCTCACCCAAAATATCAGCTCTTACCTTGTGGGACTGTGCTAAGGCAAATATTAGAAGGGAAGAAGGGAAGCAGAATAAAAGAAATTAAAAGACAAAATAAGGACATTTAACATAAAATAATTCTTACTTAATGCTCTTAAACAAGCACATACAGATAAAAAATAGTCTAATAACTGAAAAGACTGAGGGCAATCCAAGTTTCACCAAACAAAAATGAAATGAAAATGGAAACTGGGCTAGCAGAGTTTTGTAATGTAATGAGACATAATGAGACTTCGAAAAAACAACAAACATCTAAGAGAGTACAGAAATTAAAATCTGATCATTCAACACTTAACAAAACCTGATGAAATCTCAGAATCATTTCGAAATTTTATAAGTCCTTATACAAAAAATACAGATGCCTGTACAGATTATAAAGAACTGGTACAGACACAAATGAACAGAGCTGTCCAAATATATGGCTAACGAATTGGATGGACCAATTACAAGAGGTAATGTCTACATGGAGAAATAACAAAAATCGCAGTCAAGATGTATATATCAGCCAATTCTATAAGATTCAAGATTCATGATTAAAAGCTTTTTTTGTCACATGTACAATAGAAAATGCATTTCTCTGTGCAATTAAATTCTTTCTTTGCTGTCCACACAAATGCAGAGGTTTAGATTTAGAGTTTTTATATGAAAAGTAAATAAATAATTTGAAGTGTAATATGCGGATGTAGAGAAATATTAACTGTGCATTGGCAAATTGAAGGAGATGTGCAAAAAGAACTTAATGTGGAAAATACAGTATGGGGTAGGTGATGATGTCCATTAATTAGACTCCTGTCAGCTGTTAAGGAGTCTGATGGCAGCGGGGAAGGAGGAGTTAATTAGTCGGAATGTTCTAGATTTCACACTTCTGAACCTTCGTCCCGAGGGCAGGAGTGTGAACAGTCCGTGTTGGGGGTGTGTGGGGTCTGAGGATGGAGTCTCTACTCTGGACTCTGTGGTGGTGGATGCTCTGCAGAGAGGGCAGCGGAGTTCTGATGATCTTCTCTTCTGTTATCACTCTGCAGGCGTTTGTGGTCCATAGCAGTAGAGCTGCCGTACCATGCAGTGATGCAGCTGGTCAGTGTGCTCTCTCTCCACAATGCAGCTGTGGAAGCTGCTGAGGATCCTGGCCGACATAATAACCTTCCTCAGCCTCCTCAGGAAGTTCAGCCACTGTTGAGCCTTCTCTGACCAGCTGTGTGGTGTTCAGTGTCCAGGTGAGGTCCTCGCTGATGTGGAAGCCCAGGTACCCAAAGCTGCTCACCCTCTCCACTTCAAGCACCCGGATAAACAGCGGCTGATGAGGCAAAATCCTCTTCTTTCTCATGTCCACTATCATCTCCTTTGTCTTATCCATGTTGAGGGTTTAACGAGAAGATTTTACAGAGATAATGTGAGAAGATTAATAAATTTAATTACTCATGTAAACATCAAAAACAGATTCCCAGAAGGCATTCTTGGCATATTATTTCAAACATTGAAGCGGTTCCAACTTCATAAAGTGGATCCAAATACTGTACTCTAATCCGCAAGCAGCGGTTAAAGTGAACAGGTATCTATCAGATCGATTTACTTAAGAGCACAAATGCAGACAGGGCTACTCTCTGTCTCCCCTCTTATTTAATATCAGCATTGAGCCTCTGGTTAAGCTAATCAGAGATGACAATAAAGGGACTGACCGTAAATGACTAACAGCATGAATGATCACTGATGATGTGCTCTTATATTTATAAGATAATGCAACAACAATCTCATATTTAATAGACCGTATTTCAACTTTTGGGTACTTTGGCTATAAAATAAATGTAGACAAAGCAATGGTTATGTATCTAGGGGGCAAAATTCTACAAACAGTCAAACTTCAGACTGGGTTTAAATGGCCTAAAGATTAAAAAAAAACAAATTAGTAAAGGTATGGACTGAAGGGCCACACTTCCCCTATCTCTGCTAGGCTTTTATACCCATTTCAGCTCCCTGTTGAACTCCCCAAATCCACATTCGACAAGTTGGACAAGCTTATTTCAAATTTTATTTGGACGGGAAAGCGCCCAAGAATCAGATTAAAACATTGCTGTTGTCCAAATCACATGGAGGCCTCAAACTCCCAAATCTAAGATATTATTTCTGGGCTGCACAACTAAAACCTTCAGCAACATGGATTCAGGACCATTCATGTACACATTGGCTCAGTATTGGAAAAAGCTTATATTTAATACCCTTATAGATCTTCCCCTCTGTAGATGTGCCCTTAGAAAAAACTACAATGGGCATGGCTACCCAGATAATCTAATGTTCAGTACATATACATACAAATATGTATACACAACATTTCTGTGGTGGTTTGGGCTGGAATTCAGAGTGAGAATTGCATCCAGCCACTTCTGGGAATCATCTGGGGTAGACTCTGCCCAATCTGTGATGGGATGCTTGGAAACCATAGTACCTACAGGTGAATGAAATAGAGTCACGCTAAAATTATCATTTGGATTTCCTAAAACTCTCTCAGCCTTCACAAAGATTGGACATAAAAAGAACTTTGTACTTTCTCATACAGACTCCAACTTTTTCCAATATTTACAAATCGAGAAACTTTTTAACAAAACATGAATGGAATGAAGTCTTGGAGCCTACTCCAGTTGAAGGGCTCTTGATAAAACTACAAAAAGGAAACGGGATGCGAAAGTTATAGACCATTTTTACCAAACATTTTGGACAAGAATCTAAATGATTCGCTACAGATAAAGGAGAGATGATAAACTGAAAAGAACACCGACATACCATAGAACAAATGGAAAAAAATATGTACTAAAGCACTCTCTATGACTCAAATATATGGAGGAAGTTTAGATGCAAGGTAACTATGAGTTTCTTCCAGACACTAGAAATAGCAGCAAAATGGGTTCTAGAAAATCTAATAACTGCTGGACCAAATAACTGTGGGATCAAATAATTGCAGTACACATATTGGTAATCATACCCATATGTTTTGAACGTGCTCTAAAATAAGAATGTTCTGGCCAGAGGCTTTCAAGGTACCTTAAGGAGATTTTCCAATAAAAGTTCCAATAAAAGATCTAAGAATGGCAATACAGGGAGTAACTGGAAGGAACTGTGGGAATATCTTTCAAACATTGCAATTAAATACAAACAGCAGCAATTAAATGTAACAAAATTAAGTGGTTACAAATATATTATCTCTGGATGGAAAGAATATGGGAAATCTATCAAAAGAAACAAATAACCTATTCCTTGAGACTTCAAAAGGATATATTTATAAAAAGGTGGAGGTACTTTTAATAGATGTATCATATTATATATCCTACAGTGAAGTGAACCATTTTCTTCCAAGCATTCTCAATTATTTTAGTATTTTAACTTATCATATCCACCTAGGTGCTTACACACACATACCACTACGCACATCTCCCCTCCTGCCCTTTTATTTTATTTTACTTCCTTTTATTTAACCAATAATTTAGTTTTGTTTATGCATATATCATGTAGCTACAGCCCAAGGAAATTGGTGTAAATGATAAAGAAGCAAACCTGCAAAAGTGGAATTTTAGGACCATCTCTTCCTTGAATTACCTTTTCCTGATGGTTGGTGCATGAACAAATAACAAATAAGAAGTCAAAGGTACACTGGTGGTCAAATGAAAGTCTTATTGTCTGAAAAATCCCATTCAACATTCTCAGCAGCTATGAAAATGGCTTAATTTCTGAAATCAAACCCTAAGCCTGTGTGAAATTAGTAGAATGAAATGAGGTCATGAGTGGTGGATTCATACATTTAGTCACACTGGGGTTGCCTGTGACTGTGTCAATATCAGAGTGCGGCTTAGAGGACCTAGATGATGAAAATTATGTTTACAGATATTTAGAAATGATGTTTGCCACCTATGTAATGCTTTAGTCTTAAAGGGGGTATATCCTAATATTTTTGTAGGTTTCCTCTGTCCACTAAAAGTCTGTGTTTGTGACATCACAAAAATAATGAACCCCAAAGTGACTGCTTGCTTCTGTTTGGTTTCCAAATGTTGCATCTAGGGACAAGGTTGTGAGTGATCATTTTGATGGCATTTTTGGGCAGCTGGTGGCGAAGTGGTTAGAAGGTTGTGGGTTCAAATCCCAGTACTACTAGTGGCACCACTGTGGTGCCCCTGAGTGAGGTACCCCTGAGCAAGGTGTTTAGGGTGTTACCCCTGGAATCAGAAGGTTGTGGGTTCAAATCCAAGCACTGCTAGTGGCACCACTGAGGTACCCTTGAGCAAGGTACCGTCCCCACACACTGCTCCCCGGACGCCCCTTGTGTCAGCCCCCTGCTTCACATGGTGAATAGGTTACATGCAGGTAAACACAGACAAATACAAAAACCAAAACCAGCTCCATAATAAACCATTCATATATCCACGCAAAAAGTGAAAAAAATAGCAGACAATGTGTTAGACAGTCTGTCGTGATGCAACAGTGGTTTGGGAAAGAACTTTTGATGAAATGGCTGGTTAAATAAGAAAAGGCTTGGACGTTTGCAGTGAGGATTAGAAGGGGAATGAAAGGTCAGCTGCCTGAAGGGCACTTTGGGAGATGAGCGGGGCAAAGGGGAAGGGCTTGTGTGCTGAACAGCATTATCTGTGTCCGAGGCTGATTAGCTGTGTAGAAGCATGATTAATGGCAACAGTTCTTCATTTACAGGATGAAACGTTGTTTGCTTGGAGATTTAATTAACCTTTCAGCTCATCTATATAGTCTTATTTTGGAAGCATTATTTTTACAGCCTTTTCATGGAAGAATAACAGCAGCTGTCCTACAGAAATAATCTCTCTCCGTCTCTCTCTCTCTCTATGTTGGCATTTGCAGTACAGTCATGCTGCTCCCCCACTGTGAACATCATTGGCTTCTCTAATCACTGTTAATTATGCATTTCATGACTAAATATGTGCTAACGTATGATGTGTGTATTTACCCTACAGGCAGAAACTGTTCAGATCCTAGATTTACGTTCTGTTGATTCAACATCACTTATTTTTTTTTATTAATTTCTTTTTTTTCCAGGCTTGCATGCCGTGTTGATTTCAGGGTTGAAACTGCTCATTATACAGTCTTGAGTTTGGAGGTGATGTTAGCGAAAAAGGTTCTCGATGAGCTCGAGATTTTATGCCAAGGTGTGAATTCGGACGTCAGTGAATGTTGACCTGCTTTTTACAGGGTGTCATTTTACTTGGAAGCGACCGACAACCTCAGCACATGGCTGCTTGATCACCCATGCACAACAGCTGCTGCCAGTCCACCGCTGTGATGTATTTGTTCGTTAAGAGAGGATAAATGAGTGTTTAAGTGGGTGTGCAGCTTATATGCGAAGCTTGTTACAGGTGGATCTTGCTTAGCTTGAACATGAAGGTAAGAACTGTGCTGATAAAAAGAAAGAAAGAAAGAAAAAAGAAAAAGAAAGAAAAAAGAAGATGAAAGGAAGACAGGAAAAAGAAAAACAAAGAATGAATGAATTTTGTGAATTTTGTGGTTCAGAACTATATGAGGGTAGTTGTGAGATTTAAGCTGGTACATTATGTGTTACATTATACACACACACACACACACACACACACACACACACACTATATATATATAAATACTGGTGGAGGGCTGGTGGTTAGGGCGTTGGCCCTAGAATCAAAAGGTTGTGGGTTTGAATCCCAGCACTGCCAGCGTCATCACTGAGGAACCCTTCAGCAAGGTACCATTCCCACACACTGCTCCCCGGACGGCCCTCACTGGTGCCAGCCCACTGTTTTACTTGGTGAATGGGTTAAATGCAGAGGAAGAATTTCACATTAACACTGGCCACTCTGCTTTACATATATATTTCTAAAAATGTTTTTCCTTTTTTATGATATCCAGGTATATATAAGCGAGTTCCTATTGGTTAGGCCTGGTCAACTAGTCTGGAGTCTTACCATCTCAGATTAACCACCAATGTTATTAGTAAATGAGAGGATCCATCTAAAAGACTTGAGTCTTTCCAGCTGTTAATACGTTCAGCAGCCAAATCAATGTGTTTCTGTCAACTTGATGACAGAGGAAGGAATCACTTTAAAAATGCTGTATACAAGATAATGTATTTTACAAGATTCAGGTGTTTAAACAGTCAAAAATGTTAATGCTCAATGCTGTTAGCTTTGTATTAACAAACCACAAAGATCTCATAGAGCTGCTAACAGAACTGTGCCTTATTGTGAGACTTTGTTTTGCTATTTATGGCCTGAACTAAAGTTCTAGCCTTAATGGCCATGGTTTCCAGCAGCAGGATTAATGGGCTGTCGTTAACAGACAGCTAGAGAGAGAGAGAAAGAAGGATTACAAACATTTTGTTCAAAGTCTCACGTTTTTTTTGCACTTTTTAGGGTTTATACGTAAATAATAAACCTTAAAACATGTTATATACCTGAATCATTCAGGTACTATTTTAGCAGCAGCATTACTGTAACGCATCAATAAAGCTTTTACTCAAAACATAAAATGCATAAACTTGCATAATTTATGAGACTGGTGGTGTAACATAATGGATGATGATGCTGTGCAATATGAGGTTTTCTTTATGCATATTTATGAAGTTTCTTTTGGAATTATATGAAGCAGCATTATGGTGTGCAAGATACATTTTTACTGATCTTTCTCGAGCACCTCGAGAAATTCTTTTCGACAGCTTCCAGCTGGCCGAAACGAGTTTTAAATCTGTGCTGATTTTATTCCTCCTTCCACCTACAGGTTTCTGAAGTCTTGATAGCTGTGAACTCCTCCTTGCTCTTAATATTAGATTGGGTTTATGTAGAAGGGAGCGGAGATGGTTTTCATTTCATGTTTCTCCGAGATATTTCCCTCAGGTCTCCCCCCGGCTACATTAGGGGCGCCTCTCTATTTTGAGCCGCAAAATAACTTTTTGTCCTTGTAAATTGTAAATTGCAGCACTGCTTTAATGCTTTAAATCAGGTTTCTCATCAATTCCATTAAGCCTTTTGTGTCTGGGAGTAATTCCGGAAAGGTCTGTCGCACTGAATGAATTTCCAGACAGGTTTGTTTAACCTCAGGATGCGTATTGTCTGAGGCAATGACCCTTAATGTACCATTCGTTCTCTCGACGTGCTGACGGGGGCTTGTGAGCTTTGTGGAGGTGTTGCTATGGTTTTGCTAGCTGAAAAGAGCAGAGCAGAAACATTAGAAATTGCAGCACAACTGCATATGCGTCTTGAAAAAAAGACCCACTTATAACTATGCTGTGGATCCCGTTGGTGCATTTTGCAAGTCAATGTGTCTGTGAAAGTCTTCTGCACCGCAAACACCCATTTATTTCTGTCACTCTGAGCCTGTCTCATTTCCACATGTGAACAGATTCAGGGGGGTGTCTTCTGACAGGACATAGGCTTTACTCAGTATCCCTCTTGGAAAATTTAGGTAGTATTAGGTTATGTACAGACACTTGCACACACACATATAACACACACACACACACACACACACACACACACACACACACATATATATATCTATATCTCAGGCTTTTCTGTCCCAGCATGACTGTGTCCCAGTACACAAAGCAGCTCCATAAAAACATGGCTGGAGGAGTTCAGTGTGGAAGAACTTGACTGACCACACAGAGTCCTGACCTCAACCCCATCCAGCACCTTTGGGATGAACTGGAACGCAGATTGTGATCCAGAACTTCTCACCAACATCAGTGTCTGACCTCGTAAATGCTACAGAATGAATGAACACAAATTCCCACAGAAACTCCAAAATCTTGTGGAAAGTATTCCAAGAAGAGTGGAAGCTGTTACAGCTGCAAAGGGGGACCAACTCCAGATTAAAGTCTATAGATCTTAATCCTAATTTTCCATACATTACTGACTTAAAGTTTCATTCAGAAGTTCTGGTTTTATACCTCAAATCAGCATCTTACTGCATAACCCAAGAGTGCTTGAGCGGCAAATCATGAGCCATCATGATTTTTTTGGCAAATGTGAGACTTGCCTTTATGTTCCTCTTGGTTAACAGTGGTTTCCCAGCACTTCAATGGAAACCACTTTTCCCAGCATATTTCAAATGGTGGAACCACTAACACTGACTTTATCTGAAGCAAGCAAAGCTTGTGACACGTTAGATGTCGTCGATGCTCTTTTCTGTCCTCCCAGGTGAGTCGTCACTGCCCACATGGAAGTCAACCACTTTTGGGAAGATTTATCACTCTTCTGAGTTTTCTCCAGTTGGAGATAATGGCTCTCTCTGTGCTTCACTGAAGTCCCAGAGCCTTCGAAATGGCTTTGTGACTCTAACCAGACTGATACGTTTCAACAACAATTTATTTCTCACTTCTTCCATTAGGACTTAAGACCACTGCATGGTGTGCTGCTTGTTCCAGCCTTTTATACTAGTTCACTGGGCTGTAAATGTTCTATTTTGAGTGAGGTCATGATTCAGGACTATTCTAGTTTTCCTTGTTATCAGCAGAATTTGAGTAATTGGTTGATTTTCATGGTCAGTTGGTATTAGAATTTTTTTTTTCTAAACAAAAATAGCAATTGCAATAGGAATTTTGTATTAACTCAGGTTGTCTTTGTCTTATATTTGTCTTTGTAACAAGGATATAAAGAAAAAATGAAATACTTTTACATCACTGTATATTTTAAGTTAATTCATAATAGCATAAGTAATATGTACATAACAGGGTAGGGTGAAGTTCTGAAGACGCCCACAGACAGACAGATGAAGTCACATTCAAAAATCAGACTCAAAAACGCATATCTAAAATCATGTAAACTGTTACATTATATAGGAAAATTTGGGTCAAGGGGGCATTTGGCTGACGCCCTTATCCAGAGCGACTTACAATCTTCAGTTACAGGGACAGTCTTACAGTCATTAGTTACAGAGACAGTCTTACAGTCATTAGTTACAGAGACAGTCTTACAGT
>JBBPCY010059953.1:0-12549 GCA_037974405.1 Brachyalestes nurse
GCGTGAAAGTTTTATAGCACACACACACACACACACACACACACACACACACACACACACACACACACAGAATTTGTTTACCTATTGCCACTTTCTGCAGTGCATAGGCCAGTACTGTAATTTTGTAAATATGTAAATGTTACACTATTTGTGAAATTATATATATTGCTTAATATTGTAATTTTTTTCAAATGATGTACTCTTCAGTCATAGTGGTTTCTGAATTATTTATGGCAGGCACAAAATAATAAGGGCTTCCGGCTAATACCCTCTTAATAATATGACTGCAGTATAAAGGGTTAATTGCATCTTTGTCTGAAATTTCTGGATGTCGCAGAATTTTAAGAAGGCTACAGCCGCCCTGCTAACAGCCTATCATGGGAGAAGGCTTGTTTAGAGTCAGGACTGCCATCTTGGCCTTTGTTGATTGCTCTTTGTTCTGTGCTGATCGGCACGGCAATTGCTTGCATTGTGAGTGCAGAGGAGCTACAGTCAGTGGCAGGTCCAATCCACCTCCATTGTCCTGCTTTCTCCCTCCTATTGTCTTTGTCTTGGAGAAAGCGTGATGATCTTGTTGTCTTTCAATGGGACAGTGATGAGAATCCCTTGTTTACTGCTGTTCTGGGGATGAGCGTGTTTATTATGTATTCAGCATGACATGGTGACATGGTGATGTGTGTGTGTGTGTGTGTGATGGAGAGTAAGAGAGCGAAGGTTGTGCTGTTTGTGTGTATGTCATATACACAAAAGGATGAGTGTAAGCTGTGTGCTTTGGCCCAGGGACTTTCCTCTTTTGCACCTCTTTTCTATATTTATCCTCAAAGTGTGCCACCTCTCCTGTGAGCTCCAGCCTAGATCCTGGAGGAGGAGGAGGAGGAGGAGGAGAGAGGGGGAGATAGAGAGAGAGAAAGACAGAGAGAGAGAGAGAGAGAGAGAGAGAGAGAGAGATGGGAAGACGAGGGAGAGGAGAAGGAGAGGGAGTGCAAGAGAGAGTGGGTTGGGAGTGGGATGGAGAGGGAGAGGAAGGAAGGGAGGCTGGCAGGAATGAAGGAGATGGAGATAGTGAGGAGGATAATGGACAAAGAGAGAGAGACAGTAACAGAGAGTTAGTGAAGGGGGGGTGGAGATGGCGTTAGTTGGTATGTGGGACACAGCAGTCCTACCTGTGTGTCTTATCTGATGTCACATTGCCATATATGTGTGCATTTGTTTGCCTATGTTTGTATGTCGTTTGTGTTTTTCGTGTCTGTTTGTACTTGTGTTGTATATTTTCTGGACAAATGGTTTCTGACTTGGTAGGAAAACAAGAAAATCCTACTAACCTGAAAGTGTTCCATTGCCTTTTTAAGATAAACCCAACAAAAAAGATTAAAAGATTAATAAACAATACATTCTAGGAGGTTAACATAGTACTGCTGCAAGTGCCATGGGATACAAGTCTGTGTATGCTTCCTGGTAGGTACATTTTGCTTTGAAAGAAAATGTCCACCAGGCGGTGCTAAAGGAAGCCAAGATTCGCAAAGATCTCCTGTTGCTGGTCAGCTCCCCGGTGGATAAAGGCACACTTAGGCATTAAATGTTAAACTTGGTTTAACAGCACAAACTGCACTACTAGCATTGGTGGCCCATCCCTAATTCCCTTCCAGTGACTAAAGATGCTGGATTCTGCAATGCTTGCTGTAGTCTTTGCCGCTGGACATTTTCTTCTGAATGGCAGAGCATACCTGGGACCAGGCCATTTTGGCTTTGTACACTGTCAGAGGATTTCGTTTCCTATGAGGTGTTTTTGGAAAAGTAACACAAACAGTAACATAAGCTTTGGTGGCACTGGACATATGATTTCATATGGATGGGCTATTCTAGAGAGAGAGAGAGAGAAAGGGGGAGAGTGCGGATTATCTGGGCCCTCTGTTTAAGCCCGATGTTTGGTCCTTATCAGCTGGCCCAAGAGAGAGTCTGCAATCTTTTGCTCCCTTAGGCAAGACACACATGCGCACGCACACACACACACACACACACACATATAACAGGAGAGAGAGGAATTGGCTGAAGATTTATTTAGTGTACGCCATCCCTAAAGCTGTATAGAGGAGCCTGAAAATGTATAATTTCTACATATTTTTCCCTTGTGTATATGTGTATAATGTGTATAATGTGAACTTTTAGGATTAGCAGTTCATTTGAAGGTGAAATTCAGTAAATGGGATGTTCATAACGCATGTTTCTGAAAGTGTATCATAGCATGAACAAAGGAGAATTCTGAGGATCTCAGAAAGAATTGTTTATGCTCATCAGGCTGAACAAGGTTAGAAAATCTCTAAAGAGTTTAAATTCCACTAGTCCACAGTCAGATTGTGAACAAATAGTAGAAATTCAAGACAACTGTTATTCTCCCCAGGAGTGGCTGACCAATAAAGCCATGTAACAAGGTCACAAAGTACTCCAGGGTAACTCCTGTGCAACTAAAGGCCTCTCTTACATTGGCTATTGTTAATTCATGAGTCCAGCGTTAGGAAAACACTAGTTGCAATAAAAAAACGCTGCTTCTCTCTAAAGAACATTACTGTCCATCTGCAGTGAGCTAAAGATCATGTGGGCAAACCTGGACGCTAGTGGAAGAAAGTTTTGTGAATGGATGAGACTAAACGTCTTGGTTTAAATGAGATGTGTAGTGAGAAAGGATAACACTGCATTCCAGCATTAAAACCATCTGTGAAAGATGGCGGTGGTAGTGTCATGGTTTGGGCCTGTTTTGTTGCATTTTGTTGCAAACGACTTGAGGTTAAAGAAAAAATGTCTGTGTTTTGGAATGGCCAAGTTATAGTCCTGAATTAAACCCAATAGTAATGAAGGACCCGAAGAGAGCAGTTCACGAGAGATATCCACTGTTCTGTATGGAAGAATGGGCTAGAATTCCTCCAGGCCATTGTGCAGGACTGCTCAACAGTTACTGAAAATGTTTAGTTGCAGTTATTGTTGAACAAGGAGGTCACATGAGATGCTGAAAGCGAAGGTTCACATACTTTCGCCACATATTAGCTCATTTTCCTCAGGAAATAAATTTTTGTCTCATTTGTTTAATTGGATTTTCTTTATGTAATTTATATAGAAATCATAAATCATTTAAGAGGGTTAATTTCCATTTATCATGGAGTTGCTTATGTAGTGCTCAGTAGTGTTGTTTTTGGCGGCGTCTTAATTTTAGTTTTAGTCTAGTCTTTGCGTCAAGCTGTCATTTAAATTTTTATTAGTCTTAGTCATGTCCATACTCTTTTTAGTCTAGCCAAGTTTCAGTTGACTAAAAGTCTGAGGATTTTAGTCTTATTTTATTCAGAATTATCCACGACTATTCTCGTCTAGTTTTGGTCAATGAAAAGTGCTGACATTTGAAAGTTGTAGTTTAGTCTCTTCTTTAGTAATGCAGTTCTATTTAACCCAGTCATTATAGTAAGTACCTAGTAGAATAACCAAAATCTACATTTTCTTTTAGTCAAACCTATTTCACAATTCAAACAAGGTTCTCTTATTATTATATTATTGTTACCTTATAGACTCAAGAATACTGTACATCCATTCCAGACATGGAAGACACTCTGAATTTACGACATTTATTTTGCCAACCAAACATGTTAGAAGTACACACACACAAATGTAAATAAAATAAATAACATAACATCACATGACTAAAAAATGCAAATAAAATGAAAATAAAATAAAATGTGTGTCTGTTGCCATAAAACCCACATCTGTAAAACCTTCAGTGTGTTGGCCTGAACGTACCTGAATATTGTTTTTATTCCTGAACAAATATAGTCTACACAACCAAATCAGAACAATTCAGGATCAACTTTTTTTGCATTGATATGGGAAAGGCTGCTTATCGAAATGCTGTGTGTGTGTGAGACTCGGTCAACGAAAATGAAGAGACATTTTAGCATAGTTTTTTATTTTGTAAACCACATTTAGTCTCGTTCTTATTAGTCAACAATATTACATGATATATTTCGTTATAGCTATCGTCACATGACCAGCATTTACGTTGCGTCTCGTCTTGTTTTTGTCATGTAATAAGTGTTCGTTGACTACAATATTTAGTCATAATTTTCTTTGATGAAAGCAACACTAGTCTTCAGGCCCCAAACCCACTGTTCTGAATCATTTCGATTCCTCACTAGCAAAGGGATGCGCCAACCACGTTTTGGATTGTGTTACCTTCATCTTTAAAGAAGTGATGTATCTATGTAATAAGAAGGGTACAATAGTGGTGCTACTATAGCTTGCTTGGCAGAACATTAACATTTGCAGACAAAATGGCAAGAGTTTGCCTGGATGTGCTTATAACAGCAATGAGAAATAAGAAGAGACATTTACCCACGAGGAACCAACTTTATTTTTCCAAAATCTTTGTTTGTGAAATAAAATAGATACTTAATGCAACAGGTAAGGTGAAGTCTGATGGCTTTGTTTGGAAGAAAAGCAAAATACAACCAAAGTTGACTAGGTTAGTTGCCAGAGGCTGCTGTCAGCACCATGCTGTTGCTATGAGGTTCACACATACGGCAACAATGATATAACTAATCAAAATATTTCCTGCTGTACTTATAAAAGATGCTCAAAGATGGATTTGCATCTATACTGAAAGCACATCCTGATAAAAAGCAGATTTGTGGCTTTGTGAAAAAAGCTAATTGTTATTTGTTGTTTGATAGGATGTTCTCCAGCCTTGTTCTCTTCCAGGGTTTGTCAGAGACACAAGGTTCATTCTACTGTTGTCATCCTCAGTGATGTATTTTGAGAGTCCTTTGTAAAAAGCCAAGAACTTGCAAGACGCATGTGAAATTCGCTAGTAGGTTAAGAGCAGCTATAACTGTGTCTGAGAACTGCTTGCAACAATAAATAAACAAGCAGAAGGAAGCACTTAGTGAGTATAAGCCCTAGTTTATAAGGATAAACTGTACCCTCCATCTTTGGTAGGGTGTAGTTATTCAGAGCAGGGCTGTTTTTCTGTGCTAAATGCTCCTCTGTGTTAATGAGAGCTGAGTGTATTATAAACCCCTTCCCTCTCCTCAGAAATCACCCCACAAACCAAACAGTATTAATTAAAAAGCCGAGTCGGAGTCGCCCAATTACTCTTTACTGCAGATTGGAGCTTATGTGTCTCAGCTAGTCCCAGCACAGCCTGAATTGACTGCCGTCCCTTTATGTGGACTGTATCTCCTTGCACCATCTTCAGAACCCTATCGGTTCACAGCCGCCATCTTTAAGGCTTACATTTAAGTTGGAACTGGAGCACACATGACTAATGGGAGTATGAAAACATGAAAGCGGGGAAGAGAGAGAATGGTTGAGTTTGTACCCAGAGGAAATTTGGGAAGAAAGATCTAATGTGGAGGAAGAATCTATGGAAATGGTACATGGTAAATGAGCTTATTACAGGGTTGTCAATGGGGAGATAAACCCAAACAGAGTCTCGCTCTCTCTTTCTGTCTCTCTTGTTCTCTCTCTATCGCTCTCTCTCACTCACTCAGTCACTCTCTTTGAAAGTGAAACTAACTCCAGTATACTAGCAAGCATCATTCACGCTCTAACAACATTTAGTAGAGGTACGCTCACTTCATTCTTAAACAAATCAGAACATGATAAGCATGGCGGGCCGTGTGTGACCAGCAGAAACACTGGGCAGAGAACTCCAATAGATGGGAGTAGCTATGAAGGACCAGCAAATCTTGTGAGCTTCTTCTGTACCAGACATACTACTGTAAATACATTTTTCTATGTTACCTGCAATACCTAGCTGTAATGATTTGAAATAGTAGCAGCTCGTTGTATGTACATGTTAAAGGGCCATGCTTGACATGTTATGCTGTGTCACTCATCTGTTATCCTGGTGTACTGGATGCATATTTCACATGGTTGATTGTACATGTAGGTGTATGTACAGTGTCACTTTCATCCTGCCCTCATGCCTGTTCCTCTTCTTCACACTCTACACCTCCTACATTCTTGTGCTCTCTCTCTCTCTCTGTCTCTCTCTGTCTCTCTCTGTCTGTCTGTCTGTCTGTCTCTCTCTCTCTCTCTCTCTCTCTCTCTCTGTCTCTCTCTCTCTCTCGCTCTCTATCACACACTCCCTCTCCCTTACAGTGCAGTCCTGTGTTGAGATGCAGTGTGCATTTTCTAGCACACACACACACACTGTCTCCAGCTCCCTCGGTCACTGAGAGATTACGATCAGTGTGAAGCCTACACGGAGCCTGGCTTTTGGAGCAGGGGGAGATGAACAGCTGAGATGGACAGAGGACGAGAGAATGGAAGAAATGAAGTGGGAGTTGAGAACATTCTGACAACGGGAAAGTAAGCTTGAAGAGAAAGAAAGAGAAAGAGATGGATAGCAAGCTTGAAGAGGAGGATGAATGAAAAACGGAAAGAGCAGGAGAATCTTACACTGGAAAGAGGAGGTGAAGAGAGAAGAACAGAATGGAAGGAACGTTATTGGTTTTGACCTGGCTATTTGCTCAGTAGTATTATAAATAGGTGATATTTCTATTTAATTCGTTAGTTCATTTAATTGTTTGATCCCTGTTTCACTTGGTAATTATGTTGATAGTTTATCTAACATATAGTGCCTTCATTCCAGCTCCTGAATTCCTAACGAAGGGAGATCTTGCTTTGCTGGGTCAGTTGGACAGTTTTCTGTTTTGAGACTTTGAGAAGCCCTTTAGTACTTAAAGTTTGAATACAACAAGCTTAATATTTTAATTACAAATAACATGAATAAATCACGCCCAGTCATGTAATTCTTTCCAGAAATTAGCTTGCCCGAGGGTTCCCAATTGATGGAGGGCAGTAGCAAGGAAAGGCCAGGAAATTTTGTAAGGAGACTTCTTGTGCGGTACGCAAATAACCAGCACTATGATTTGAGTGCCTACCATTGAGATCATGATATATCGAATTGTAGCACATGCATGGTATTGTATCATGATTTGACTGGCAGCATACAATCGTATCATGTAATTTTGGAAATCAAAACAAAAAAAAGAAATACACAGTGGAGGTTTGACCCAACAACAGTGAAATGCAATGAAATAAAAAAGGTTTAGCCCAGCATTTCAAAATACAATAAATCAAGTATCAATTTGAAATATCAGACAAATCTGAATATCTGTCAATGCTGATAGTTTAAGCTTTTATTTGCCAGTACCGATATGATTCTAATATAATTGTTCATTGTTGTGTCTGTATCTTTATTTTGATGTGACTTTAAAATGAACTGAGGTGCAGGAGGTAAAAAAATGCCAACGAAGGACAACACTGCATCCTTGTAAGGGAGAGAGAGAGAGAGGGGGGGGAGGAAAAGCCATTCAGAGAGCTGGTGGCTTTTTCATGTTTGTTTGTGTAAATGATGCGGTTCCACTTGGCTGGGTGGTGTCTGTGTGCATAAATCATCATTACACACAGGCAGCTCCTTGTGCGTAATCAATCAGCACAGTCCACAAGACCCTTCACACACTCAACAGGCTCGCCCAGTTCTTCTCTCCGCAGTACGCGCACATGTGTTTGCCCATTGTCCCACAGTAACAGATGACCTTGTTCAGTGTGTGTGCCCATGGCGGGTGACAGAGGCGAGGCTCATGCTGTGTGTATCTCCTCTGATATCTGCCCCGATAGCAATTACTGCATACTGGCTGCAGGGAGGGGAATAATGAGCCCTCTAAAGTCTGTCATCACACATACACACACACACACAAAGACACATGCACACTCATGCAAACACATTGTTTTAATAAAAGTCAGTGGGTCATCCATAAGAGTATTTCCCACTTATAAGTTCTAAAATGACTTACAAATGGCTCTTTACAAAGAATCGTTTTTGTTTACCTAAAAACCTTTCAATAGCTGGTTCTTAAAAGATTATTGAAAGAACCCCTAGAAGGGTTAAAAACCTTTAGCTTTTGTGGAGGTTCTTCACACTCACATATCGTATTTACAAAAATGGTTCTTTTGAGAACTGAAATGATTCTTCTTTGAACCATTTGTTGCACATTTATGTTTAAGAGGGTGTAGAAATTATCCAGACACTTCAGCTACTTTAAAGTACATCTGTATGCACAGTTCATATGCACACAGGATGATTTCCATAGAAAAACATTGACATTTTGGTGGTGATGATTATAATGTGGTGGTCACAATGTCTATAATGTGAATTTATAGACTATCAAATTAGTGGGTGGTAGCAGCCTAGTGGGTAGGATACCACAGTGGCCCTTTCTGGACAGGTTTGAGACCTCTGCTCTAGACCAAGAGGTCATGGGTTTGAATATTACCTTGAGCATTCCACCACTGGGTTCCTGAACAAGACCCTTAACCCCAAGTTGCTTCAGGGAGACTGTCCCCTGTTGTTAGGGAATCAAGGTCGTTTTGGATAAAAGCGTCTGCTAAATGCCGTAAATGTCAATTAAACCAATGTCTCAGACATCAGGTAACTCTGTCGTAACCATTTCATGTAATTTTAATATAAAGTAGGCATTAAATACTTTGGACATCTGGTTCCTGTCAGCATCACTGTGGTCAATTAAGGCAGTATTTTGTCTCCTTTCATATTTGTTTTGTCTGATTTTATACATTTTGGATGATTGCGGATGTTTGTCCTGTGTGTCAGTTGGTTGATCACAAGTAGAAGTTTGGTTCCGTTCAGCAAGTAGAGTTCAGACACAAGAATTTTTCGTAGAATTTTAATTTTCTTCCTCTAAACCTGACCTGTCCAGCTCTAAGTTTAAACTCCCAATCGAATGTGAGCCAGAGAAACAAAAAAAAAACATTTTCCAAATGTTGGTTCTGTTCCAAATTCCATGCAAAACCAAAAGTTTGAAAATGTTTACAATTAGGAACATGCTTGCTTCAGTAGATTTTAGGACCCTGGCCCCATCTTTCTTGTCTTATTTTTCCTTGTACTCAATTCATATTTTTGTCTTATTTCCCTCCCCTCATTCTCGTCTGTTCTTTCTACATCCTGCCCTTCTGCCTACCTCTCCGTCTCTCTCTCTTCTCTCTCCAACAAACTAATAGCTTTCTTTCCATTCCTATCTCCCTCCACTTTCCTGCTTGGCTGTCCTCCAAACCCTCTGCTTCTGCCAGAAAGATGGGGCTCTGTGTGTGTATGTGTGTGTGTGTGTGTGTGGCAGTGAAGAGTGTGGCACATTGCTCTTCATCCTTCTCCAGCCCCTTTTCTCTCCCTTCTTTCATCTGTCCCCTTTCCACCACCCTTCATTCCAAATCCCCACATCCCTGTACTGAGTGACAGTCCCGTCCCGCTGGCCGTAGGTTGGGTGTAGTGCTGATCTGTACTCACACTGTTGGGGGTATTGGAACCGCTGGATTTAAAAAAATCAATCAGCTTAATTTTCTGACGCATTGAAGTGAGCTGATGCAATCTGCTGCATGCAGCCCAGCCCCTTTTCTTCTCTTTCTTCCAGTCCTTTCTGGCTACACATCTGTTAAACACACCGCCATGCTTCCTGATGGACTGGGAATTTAAAATGGGCCTCACAGCCTGCCGTGTGTGTGTGTGTGTGTGTGTTAGTGTGATTATGTGCGAGCGGGGGATATGATGGATTAATTCTGGTCAGATTTGACTTGTTTTAATTTTTAACTAGCCTACATTCTCCCTCTCTCATTTGCAATGAACACAGTCGAGAAATAGTATAAAATAACAGCAAAAGTTTTTGTACATTTTTCATTTAGAGACTGCTAGTGTCAGACTCCACACACACATACCCATCCACACATCGACAGAGTTGTGTGAAAAGGTATGAAATGATTCATCTAGACATGAGGTGATCTCCATGAATGACTACGCCAGTGGTTTGTTCTATGGCAAGATTATTATTTCCATTAAAAAAAAAAAATCAACAACAAAGGTTAATGCAGGCATGTTATTGGTGGTAGTGGTATTTGTGTAGTGTTATTGTTATTTATATAGTATTCCTAGTAATTTTACAGATCATAATTTCACAAGGACAACAAATCCATTTTGGAGACCTTTTGACCCAGTCATGTCTGATCTGCCATGATCATCTTAATACTGTATTTTTATCACGAAGTACCATGTGAAGTAATATGAAAACTGTAAAGAGAATCACTGGATTAAATACTGTTATAATGCTCTGTCCATTTTGAAAGTTAATATATTCTTTTGTTTCATTTTCAGGGCATCTGTTATTAAACAGAAAATCTATTGCTGAGGCACATGTATCCAGGTAGAGTTCAGAACCTAATCAGATCACATCTGCTCCTTATACTCATGATCTTTAGCAGCATCTGAATATCAGAGTGTGATGTCTTTTGGATTAGGGCTGGAAGCAGGAATAGGGCACATTAAGGGCAATGTGAATAGGAAATGAAAACACATTTTCCTTCCTTGCATGTCCTGACAAAATGTACCTGATTCATCTGAGTACTCATTGATATTTCTGGTAATGGGAGAGGAAGGTGAAACACAACATTGTTCATAAATGATTGAAGAATTGCTCATGATGAAATGTGCTTCATTTTTCTTTTTTGTTTTATTTAAGCAGCTGGATCTAAGTTTCGTGATGCTAAAAGCAACATTTAGAACAAAAAAAACTTCTTAAGGGAACAGAGTAGTTCCACATCGCTCCAAAACTGAATGATCACAGGTGTAACCAAGGCTTGTGTCGTTAACATTATTCTGGTCTGCAGAGAAAGCAAACGCTAAAATTCCCAGGCTTTATATGTGCCTCATCACTCTTTTAGCATATTAAACTAATAGCTGAGTAGTTTTAAACAAAGCTCACGAATTAATGCACTGAGAGTTCTCTGTTCTGTAGTAGCATTCTTCTTAATACACATTTGAATTATTCAGTAGGAAGTAGTTTAATTGCACAGAGCTGTATGGTAGAGATTCTTTATTGTTTGAGCTCTATAATGGTGTTGTGCTCCTTTGTGGTTTGTCAGTTCAAGTGTTTAAGTAATTATGTCTGGATTGACGTTCCAGAAAGTGTCATAGCTTGGAGTGATTTTACAGATTGACCTATAGTGCACCATACTGATGTAGCTGAGTATAAGTGATAGTCCATAACTTTTAATCATCTGTGCTTTACAGAAAGAGAATGAATCAAGGATAATATACCACATATCTACAAATTATAAGTCCATATCTTGCTCTTTTGTTACAGTTTAGTTTTCCTTTCAGGTCTTATGACATTTGTGCAGGTTTATATGCCAAAGCACTCATAGTTCATATTTATATTGAACTTCTTCTATAGTAAAGTTGGTTCTGATGTCTCTATGAGTGATTTATGTAAGTGATCTTGGTTCTAGTTGGTCTCTCAAAAAGCAGTTCAGGCTGAAGCACTCTTTATAACCTCTGAATGGGCCAGGCTTAACTGCTAAAATGCACTTAAACAGTTTGGGGAGTTGTTGGGGAGTTCATGAGACCCTTTGAACCATTGGCAATGTTAACATCCTACTTTAAACTCATTTTTACAAAGTGAGGAAACATTTTTCCATGATGGCTGCTTTAAAGCTCCCAGCTCCCAGCTCCCCTCTTCCCTGCTGGAGCCAAAATATGTACATTGAAATACTATAAAGATCCTACTCTTTCCATAGGTTCTTCACCTCATTGGCTTTATGTGTCTCCTCGGCCTTAATGTATGGCCCTAGCTCTTCTGAGGCTCTTTTTTTAGTTAAATCAAGCTGTTGTGTGCTGTGACACCTCTGATTTCCAGCAGTGGGGAGTGGAGGGTCTGTCACGGGTTAGTGGGCATGTGAAGTTTCCCTGAAGTGTCCTATCGATTTCTCCCCCTCCCCCCAGAAACCCTGGTGGTGAAAATCTATCCATGGCAACATCAAATAGCTCTCAGATGCTTTTTCCCTGCCTCTCTTTCACCTGCTGTTGGGAGTGGTGGAGGGCCCCTGAAGTCATTTTCAGAGCCTTTTCAGGACTGAGCTTTGGCCTTTTGTCCCTCTACTGGGAGGAAGAGTGTGTGACCTGAGAAGTGTGTGACAGTCAGCCCACCGAGGTGCTAAAAGCTCTTAATAACAACACTGGCCATGTCAACACTCCTGAAAACTCGCAAGGGGAGGGTGACCTTTAGTCGCACCGACTCGAACCACTGCAAAAGCAGTCAACGTGACACTGAAGACCAGCTGCCCATTGAACCAAATCACAGCACTGCACAATCCACTCAGCGTTATGGTGAAGACCATTCGCCCATTGAATCAGTGCACACCACTGCCCAAGCAGTCATTGTGGAACTGCCAACTAGCTGCATACTGAAAAGATGTGGAGACCAAATAACCAATGCAGGAGCAGCTAGTATGACTCCAGAGACCAAATGGCTGATGAACCATTTCAAACCGCCAAAAAGACATTATCATAACAACATGACTTACTAAACTTACTAAACAGCTTAAACCAGGGGTATCCAAACCTGTCCAGAGAGGGCCGCTGTGGGTGCAGGTTTTCATTCCAACCAAAAAGAAGCCACACCTGAATAACTGAAAACTAAGACCAACTGATTACAGAGGTGG
>JBBPCY010060009.1:0-12547 GCA_037974405.1 Brachyalestes nurse
GGCCACACAGTCAGAGGTGTAGAGGGAGTACAGCAGTGGCGAGAGTACACACCCCTGTGGTGCTCCAGTATTGGTGGTGATGCTGTCAGAGTCACACCACCTGAGATCTACCAGTGAGAAAGTCCAGCACCCATGCACACATACGGCTGTTAAGTCCTAGGTCCCTCACTATTGTGTTGAATGCTGAACTGTAGTCTACGAACAGCTCTCTCACATAGTTACCCTGTTTCAGCCACGTGGCTGAGAGTGGTGTGCAGGATGTGGGAGACAGCATCCTCTGTGGATCTGTCAATAATTAATGCTCAGGTGTTCCAAATGAGGTGAGCAGCCGCTGGAGAGAGTAGAAACACTCCTGGCAAAACATCACTTTCTGTTGACCATGAAACACACTCCTTTAGGTTTGTTCGACTCTGCTGTCCTGTCCGCGCGGAACACTGAGAATCAGTCCGATGGAGTTATGGCAGGGTCCGGCACAGTGGGGGTCAGCCATGTTTCAGTGAAGCACAGAATGTTACAATCCCTCACGTCTTGTTGGAAAGTAACTCTGGTCCTCAGATCGTCCAGCTTGTTGTACATTACTGTACATTAGCCAGCAGGATACTGGGTTTTTTTATCTGCGCCTCAGGCGAGCGCCACATTCTTGTCCGAGCCACACAGAATCTCAGTCAGTCACGACGTGTCAGGTTTAAAAGTGTCCGAAATAACGTGCAAAGTTCTTTCCGATGTTGAGAAGTGTTCTATTGTCATAAACTATTAAACCGACTGAATTTGGAACATGGAGCAAAGCAATAAATAAATAAAAAACTAAAAAAGAGCACAGCCTGAGCAGAGCGGTCAGGAAGGCGTCTGGATGATGTCTCGAGACATACATATGACATGTATACAATAATGTATACCGCTTATTTGCAGTTCAGAATTCAGTTGGCTTTAATCATTCAGGGATGTTGTCTGAGAACCCAAGTAATAATTGTTTTGCTATTATTCTGGCAATATATATATTTTTCATGCGTAAATTCAGCTTTATTTCCATATAAAATATAACTGTATAAATATTTTGTACTGTCCAGAGAAAACAAAGAAAGCGCGTCATGGGAAGGTGAAATACTGCTGTACTCAGAGGCGGGAGGTTTGAAAGTAGCCAATCCGAGAGCAATATTTATTTCTCCTTGCTGCTGATTGTCTGCTGCCCTGTGACGCATCTCTGGCAGCTGCAGACCAGCATTCCTGCATCAGTTCCAGAACAGTTTCCTGCGTGGAGCTCTTGAGTGTTTTGCTGAGTGTTCTCATGTTTTTCATTTTGTTCTTCTTAAAACCCTGTATGATTATTACTGTAAATTCAATTGATTTATTTCTGTATTTACCTGCTTATACCAAAGAAAACGACCGTGCATGAATTACAGTCCAGTCTATAATCGGAATTTTACATTGCAGCACTGTAGTTCAGTGTAAACTGTACAGTAAGAAAACAAGTTTACTTTTACATTTTTTAAGAGTAATGTATTAACCAGAGTTTTAAATTAAATTGTTTTGGAGCATATCTGGGGGCACATTTAGAGTTTACACAATGAAAATGTTCATTTTTAGGCATTTGTTTTACCACATCACAAATATGTGGTTTTTCACAATTCGCAGGTGCTCTTGGAACAAAGATTTACTGTATATCTATACCAGATGCATAGAGACATGTGACAAGTGGTTGTGACATACAAATGACAAAAAGTTTGTGGCTTGAATGGCGTTCCGTAAGGATCCGCTGTGCAGCATGGGCAGCCCTGGATGGCTGGCAGCTACATCCCTATTTTAAAAATATATCAGTGGATTTGCTTAACCTCTCCATGAAATAAGGTGTGCTGGGGTGGATCTGGACAAATAAACGTAATGGCTAGAGGCACTACGTTTTGAACAAACTTCTTCTTCTGATCCACTAATATCAACTCCTTTTTCTTAAAATAAGGAGTTCTTGTTATTTTGGATCATTTTGTGTCATTCAGTGTTTGTTTTTGTTTTAGTGCTAATGTTACATTGTGCTTTTTTGTTGAGATTTAGCAGTTAAGGTGTTGGGTGATTTTGTCATTTTGCCTTTCCTGGGTGCTGATTTGGACATGCAGAACCAAATGAAGATAAAAAATCCTGAAAAGAGAAAAAAAATCATTAAGATCCTACAAGTTTATTAACAACGCAAGTTTTCTCTCAGGAACGTCTCATGGCATTAGTCTTTAGTACTGATCTACGTCTCAAAGAATTTATATTTTGTTCTGATCTGATTATTCCTCTCCAACTGCAAAGGTAGTTGTTGTACTTTTAATTAAAGGAAATCGTTTTCAACACTCTGGGAAATTTATAAGAAGATGAAGAAGAATGGAAAATAGGATTCCTTGAGAAGTAATGACACTGTATATATTTTTTTAAGTACTTAAGTATTTCTTTAAACCTAAAACTAACTAGACACACTATGAACATACAACAAGACAAAGGTTACTTCCCATCAGTCGTCTATTATTTAATAATAAGTTATTTAAACTAATTTATGAAGGGCCATAGCTGAAAGATTGGTCAGTATTAACTTTTATTTTGCTTTTTTACTTGGTGTATAGGGATACTTTTCTTTATAAATCACCTGCACTGTCCACTGTGGTCCATGACTATTAACTTTACTCTATAGTTTAGTGGGGTGTAGAGGAACTTGATTTTTAGTTTGACCTATTATTTACTTATTTCAATTAGACAAATGATGTAACATTCCAAATGTGACACACTGCATCAACAAGTAGGACATGGTATAAATGCCTGTTTGCACTCACCCAGCAGTGGGTTACATATACAGAAGAGATAGAGGCCAACGGTGGCAATCTGGCCAAAGGAGAAGAAGATCAGACCCCAGCTGATGCCCAGTAGACAGGTGATTCCCAGCAGTGTGCAGACGTCCTTGGCCTTATGTTTCCGCTGTGGGCCCGATGTGGGCCGCTGAAAAAAGAAAGTGCGCACTACCACCACCAACATGGCCAGATTAAAGGTGAAAATCACACAGAAGTACCCAAATATGGTTACATATATCACTGCTTCACTGGAGGTGTAGCATCTACAGAAAGACAGAGAGAGAGAAAGAGAGAGAAAACAGTGTCAATAAAAGGTGTGACCATATTAACATCTAAAAACGCCATCAGATGAGGCACTGTAGCAAAACACACAGTGACTTACACATGGGTGCCATTCTGTGATGGGGAGCCCACATTCAGGTAGACACTTTTGTCAATAATGAGGATCAAAATAACAACAACAGCAGGGAGACCTAAAATTGATTTGCAAACAGTTTAATATAAACTATTTGACATATAATAAGTATTATATATAAAATCAATTAAACTAGCAGATGTTAAACCTACCCCAGCCCACCACACTTAGTTTGAGCAGATATCTCCTGACGTAGATGTTGAAGACCCGCAGGAGTAACAAGTAGAGGTGGAAGCCTTCTATAGCTGTCCAGGTGAAAGTGGCCAGCAGAGAATAGTGGAGTAGAATTGCCACATAGACACACGCAATGGGCACATCTGCAACCAGGTCATTTGCTAAGAAATGTCCATTTAACAAAATAAGAGCCCCAGCCAGGCTAATGTGCACTTGCTGAGACAGATCTGCTGCAACACGCCTGGAAAATAAGAAAAGATTATCAACACCCACCTTGCTACTTTGCAACCTTTATCAGTAGCTGCCATTTATACACAAAAGGAGTTTGAAAATTAGTGCTCTGTTCAAAAAGTATCTATAATGAATAATAATTATACTAATGGATTGTCCTAGACATACAGAATATGTATCAGTGACGTGTAATCCTGTAGAGCACATTGTACATGGAGACTTACCACTTTATAAAGTAGAGGACGACAATGACCACCAGGGACAGCAAAGACAAACCAGACCCAATTTGACTAATATAGGACATATAGGATAGTCTTTTTTTGTCCTGTTTCTCGAGAGCATTTTTGGATGGTACCTAAAATTTTATTATGAAAATATTTAACTGTGATTTACTTTTCATCATAATTGTTGTTACTGAAATTCCTGAGTGTGTCTGAAGTTTTACCAATAACATCCCAAAGTAGGTTAGATGATCACATGAGCAGGAAACCCAGCTTTCATTCCATTTTGTTGTACAACCACGGTCATCAAATTCTGTTAGAGGAAAATGTCAATGTAAACTTAAAAAAATGAAAATATTCTTAAAACCTGTACATTAGGATTTTATTACTGTTTGGGTCCAACTTCAGAACACAAAATACACAAAAACACAAAAATACACACACACACACATATATATGTAACTGTAATTTTGTAACTCCCTCATTACTGCCTACTATTATTGCCTGCTGTCCATTTTCAGTGTTTATTTCCTCAGACCCCCTCTCTCCCTCTTCATTTCCCATTTTCTTATCTGTCAAGCTCTCTGTGCCTTCTCCTACTTCTCCTAATGGTCACTTTACTTTTGGTCAGTGGAGTTTGAAGCTTAAGTTATTAGTTGACTCAACCACATGGTGCTTGGAGGACAGTGCTAAATGTCTTTTCAGCTGGCAAACACCATCCTGATGTGGGGAGAGAGAAGGACAGTCTGCTCTGAAAATAAAAAAGACTTATTCTCTTCTTTACATCACTGTTATAAAATTAACACCAGAATTGTGTTGACTATTATGTAAATGCTTTTGTTCAAGTCTGTGAGAAAGTCAGTGAAAAAGACATATGTCTCAGTCACAGTAAATCCACTTACCTGAGGCAGTATAGTTGTAAAATACACACTTTGGCTCTGTGTTTGCCTAAAAGGGAATTGTTTTTTTAAATTGTCATAAAAAAGACAGAGCAGTGAAGGACTTGAGGAGTTTCACATTATGGATGTGCTATAGAATCAAAAATGAGATGCACTCACAGCCGGTCTCACACGCACTGATATAACCACAGGAGTTTCCAAATCTGAGACATTTTTTCCACTTATGCTCACACCAATAATTTGGCCTTTCGAGAACTTCTGTGAATGTAAGAGGAGACAGCTTAGGGTGTAAAGAACGCATAAACAAAAACAAAGGCTGTACTTAAAATGAAAGATAAATATGATATTTTCTAAGGGGTATTTCTAGGCAAATGTGTTTCATCATTTTGAAAGCCACACTTTAGATGTTCACTTCTCTTACTTGATTTAATTATACAAACTGGAATTATTTTTATGCTTTATTGGAGATAAACTGAAGGCTTGATTGAAGTATTAGTGTGTAACTGGATTTAATTATTGCGTAGAAGCATCTGCAGTTGAAAATAACTGTTTCTGAAGTTACATTTCTGTTGGAGTATTTGGTGCTTCTTTGCTGTAAATCTGCTTGTTTTTATAGCAAAAGTGACAATTTCTCATTGGATTCACAGGAGCAAGAGAGTAACACATTAAGTCAAAGAAGTAATTATTAAGTTGTACCTGAAATTGTTTAGGTGAGGTTGTGAAAATGAATAGGATTGTTGCATTCTCAGTTTCACCTACAAGTTTCTCTGGAAGGAAGACATGCGCTGTATTGTTTAGCACCTGTGAGGCATCTGTGCTAGCCTGTAAAGAAAAAGATTTTACACAACTCCTGCATAGACCATTAACTGTAAATTACTGACCAGTTTGCTGCTGCAAGCAAAATTAAATAATTTCATGAAACTTTATTTATTACATTTACTGAATGGCCTTGAACCATTTTCAGAACCCTAAAGAACCCTTCAGTTTAACATTCTTTGGAGAACTGTTTTTGATAATAAGATAAATGTGAAGGTTATTTAGAGAACCTCCACATAAATGTTGTAGAGTAGAGAATCTTACATTATGTGAGGTTTATTTGACATCAACAATGCTATAGAGTTCTCTGAATGTCTAAAAGGGAGAGCCATCATAGCGAACCTTTCAAGCTACATGTCCATTCAATTTACTGCACAACAATTTGGTTGAAAAGTTTTACTTCCTGAAAAGTTTGGAAGTACTTGGTGGGTATGCACAAATAAAGTTTTGGTTTAGCCTCATAGGAAATAGACAGTTAACTGTTTACCATCAATAATGTATTTAATCATATATTTAATCATAAAAATAAACATAAACAAAACATTTTATGTATTTACATAATTTATATAGGTTTATTTTACCATTTTTCTTTATAGGTCTCTTACAGAAACAAATATTTTTGGACACAAATATAAGAAAAAGACATGATAAAATTGGAGATTTCAATGAAATGGGACGTGATGGGCAAATTTGGGTGTGATTTTCATGATCAGCAGCCAAAAATCTATTAGAAATACCCAACAGTGTTAAAGAAGCAAAATCCTCCTGAAAAATATATTCATTAGTTTTTTTTTACATCATTTGATGTTCCAGGTTAAAAGGGACATTTAAGAAGGCACCACCCTTTAAATATAATTTAATATTTTTTTAAACCCTTGTTTATTGGGATCAGAGCAGTACATAGATATTTCAGGAGACATGGGTTCAGAGAAAAATATATACTATATATACTAAAAGCCTTAGATTATGCTCAGTCATAACACTTGAAGTAAGCTAGATTTTTTTTTCTGAAATGCAGAAATAATTAAATGAATGCCATGTTTAAACTGAAATAAAATGCCATGTTTAAACTAGCCAAACAGCAGTAAGGGGCTGTAATATCTTGCTAAGTCAGAAATTGCAACTCTAGTAGTTGCATCTCTAGAGCCTACTGAGCCTATTATGACCTTGTAGATTCAGAGAACAGTATACAAATTACTGATTTACCAGTAAAGCTTGGGGGGGGGGAAATCAGTTTAATCTGAAGCCAAATAATACTCTCTTGGAAAGAGCATGCTGTTTAAAAAGTTCATAACAAACATAGAACAAAGCATTTCTCTATTTAAAATATTTCTCTCTTTTAATATGCAAAACATATTTTACCGTGATGTTATTGGCATAAATTGTAAGATTTCCAGAGCGTTTATCTGCTTTGTCAATGTATGCAGTGAGATTTCCTTCTTTCAGGGATTTTGACTCTGAAATATGAGTGTGTTCAAGAACCATCTCCAAGTACTTCATCGCCCTGCATGAAAGAGCACATAACGTATGTCATATATTTGACAGATTCACAGAGCATGACAATGTAAAAGAATATTCTTTACAGAAACATAAAAGGAAGGATGTCTTGTGCCTGAATAAAACTAGTGTTGAGCAAATAATAGAATGCAATTGTTTATGTAGAAATGCCTAACCCTACCAGTTAGAGGAAGCTGTGTTACACAATCAATGTGCTGATTTTTTTTTTTAAACATTGTGTTATTTGTTTTAGGAATAAGTTTGTGTTATGTTTAAAAAGAGCCTTTTAAAAAATAACACAACAGCCATAGAACAAACAGCATTAGACAGAAACGTCAAATGTGCAGCAGTTTGGCTCGGATAAACAGAGAACAGAGTTAGCTCTGCCTATGATTTATAACTGATAGGAGTGCGCTGAGACTCGATAGCAGCATAGCTAGAAAGGGCTGACCTGAAGGGTATATAGACATCAGATCAGGCGGTCGGTTTAGCCAGTCTGTCTGCCACCTGGACCGGTTAATCAGCAGTGACTACCTGAGCTGCACTGCTGGATGGCTAACAGACTATGGGTTATTCTGCAAGACATGAAAGCAGCACCCTCCTGCAAGGGCTGGATTGACCAGGCTTGCCTTTGAATGTGGACCAATTGTCAATAAAACCCATGTTGTTTTCAAAGCACCAGATGGACATCCAGCAATTCAGCACCCAAAGCCTGCTGTAGGCCTCAGGGCCCCACAGCACTGGGAGAGGGCCAGTGCGAATTGCGTCATTGGAAATAGTCTGGGGTGATTCACATCCTACTCTACGTGACCTCTGACTGCCACAGACTAATATTATAAGCACCTACATGAAACACCATCCTCTCATATCTATGGCTAGCTAACAGCTTAAGGTTCCCTACAATGTCCGGTGCCTTGGCTCCTAGTATACACCTGCTGTTGGAGCCACTAAAAGAACAGCTAATATCACATGTCAAATAACTGTATCACTTACAATCACGGCCCTTTCAACAGGCTTCTCAGACACTGTTTCACTAAGTGGTGCAAATCTGTCTGACACATGAACAGGGGGAGGAGAGTAGTGCTCACATGGGGAAGCTCTCACATAAAGTAGAGCGTTGTGACTATGACACCGAATCATCCCCTAACCACCCAGCTGTGGGGGCTCTACAGCCAGAGTCAGGGGGGTGCACATCTGACCCTCGTCTCCTACTCCTAGTTATAGTCCAGATGCGATCCTCTAACTGACATTTTCCTGTCAGAAACGTAACTAACCCACACTTCACAAAAAAATACATTCTGCTAATGCTCGCGATGAAGAAAACTAAACCTGCTGCACTCCCCACAGACAAGATGATCACCAAGTACAATACTGAAACATATCATTTATCGGTCCAGTCTTCTCGCGTGTGTGTGTTGATGGAATTGTAGATCGATGAAAAAATAGTTTAACATAATCAAAAAGGTCAGAGTAACTCACTAGTAACTCACAAGGGCCAAGTGATGAAGGAGAAGTAATTATATATTGGGTCAATATACAATTGTGTTTTTTCCTGAAAGAAGTGATTAAATTAATCACAGAGCACAGGAGAGCCAGAGGGAAGTTGTGCAGAAGGACAAAAAAGTTAATTTAAATAGAATTTTGGGCTTTGCGGTGCCATTAAAACCGAAGACAGTTAGAAAAAAAGAGTCATATTTCAGCATGTGATACAAAATGCATAACAAGACCTTTAAGGTCTTTCAAGAAGCCTGCATACTGCTTTTAAAGACTTCAAAAGGTAAGGAGTGAGTGACGGCCCTGACCCTAACAGGGGCGAATTAATTCAATACCCCTGAGATGGAGTGATTTTAGAGAGACAAGAATTCAACAGGAGAAAAGAGTTCAAGGAATCAACTAAAGGGGAGTGCTTTAAAAAAGAAGAAAAGTCGAGTTATCACAGTTTTCTTACAGGATGCAAGTGATGGTAGGTCAAAACTAAATTCTATGAAAAGGTGGCCAGTAACACCTAAAGGAGAACCAGTGCAACATTTTTTTGTCTTCTTTAAACTCATTAGTGCAATTGAGAGTGCAGCACTACATCATATCATGATAAGTTAAAGTCTCCTTACCTCATCATTGTGTTCACATCATTTTTGGTCAAGGAATCATCCACTAATCTCATAAAGACTTGTGTGGAATTAACAGGAATTGTATCTTTGACCATGCAGTTCTCCAGGCGATTCACTGCAAGAAGATAAAAAAACCCCAAAATCTAAGCTCTCATTTTGCATCAGTGACTAAAAGTATTTAATATATTACAGTAATCCAAATGATTTGAAAACTGTTTTAAGTATAACAAATAATAAATACTGTTTTGAAATGTGGTGCATTGAAAAGATTTGGTGTTGAAAGTGATAATTAAAAGTTGAATAATGTGTACAGCATGTACAGACTGTGAGGAAAGAGGAAAGACTCCACAGAGAAACAAGCTTCAACGGCCTTTCAAATGTATACTTGATATTATGTTGTGGTACATTATTTCAAAAAGTCTATATAACATTTGTGTGGACTGCAGTTTTAAGATTTAAAGTAGTATAAGTTATATTTTTGCAGTGTTTTAGAATTTTTATTTCATTTGTTAGATTTGGAATATTTTACAGTGAACTGAAAATGAAAGTCAAGGAATTTCATTGTAAACTAAATTTAAGTCTATAATACAGAATGGCAATTTACTGCAACTGGATTTTGAATGATAGAAATCTGCCCTTATTCATAATTCAGATCAATTTATTTGTTTCTCATTTTCATATTTGATTCTCAGTATCTCATAAACACTGCTGAGTCTTTTTAAATAGTGGAAGTAGGAAAATAGTAGGAAAATCCTTACTGTCTGATGATGTGATATTACAGTCTACAGCTCCCAACAATTTGTCTGGGACAGAAAGAACGTAAACACACAAAAAAAAAGATCATAAAAGATCATAAAAGATCTAGAGAAACAACTTTTACAATGTGTAAAGCATTATTAGAAATAAGCAACAAAATCTGAAACAAATTATAATTTCAATCACTAAGGGTCATGGCACAGCTTCAGTATTGTTTGATAATCTGGCCTGAAGGAAAATCCCAATTCTCTGATGATGTGATGTTTTATATTTACCATTTGCACTATGTTTACAAGTATACAGTCTGTTCTTTATAATGATATTGCTTTTTACTGTTTAAATTTGTCTGCAGCTCTCCTTGCTGACCTCCTTGTAAGAGACTTGGATTTTACTAATTTTCTTTTCTCCTTTTAATTACAATCTTTCTACTTCTCACCCACACTAACAAGATGAATGTTTAGCTGTGTGCAGTGTTGTTTAAAAAGTGTACAGTTTAAAAAGTACCTACACTGTATTTCCGTTGTTGTTGCTTTCGTTATTGTTGGGGCTGTTTTCATTGCCACTAGGGGAAAAACCCAAGTATTAGTAGCAACATGCAGCAAAATCCAAAACTTTACTCACTAAGGGTCAGGTACAGACAACTCTTGGATAATCAGGTAGTTTGAAGGTAGGCAGTTGAACTACTCTAGAGCTGAAGTTTGTAATTCCAAAAAAGATTTGCAGCTGGCTGGTATTTTTACTTTACAGACAATAATAGCTTAATTGTGTAAAAAATACAATGTGTATTACAAACTAAGGCCTCTATTGTGAGACGTGGTGCGTGAATAAACCTGTGTGCTTTGTCCCTGCCTGTATTGGTATTCAGGAATGTAAGGAATTAGGAGGGTTAGTGAGCAGAAAAATACAAATCTTGTAAATGGTTTGGAGTATTTTGGTGCACTACATTTTTTTATTCAGTATTTCCCTGTGAAAAAATAAATAGCTTTACTGTATTTATCTACATGCATATGATTAGATTTGCACTCTTATTTAGTGAATATAGTCTCTTTTGCTGTGGAATGTGAGTTTAAAAAGAACCTACCCTGTGTTTCTGACATTGTTATTCCTGCTGCATATGTTGCTGCTGCTGATGTTGTTGTTGTTTCTCTAACAGTAGATAAGCAATTGGTTAGTATAATTAGGTACAACAAAATTTAAAAAATCCAAAACTTCAGTCATGAAAGGTAATGGCACAGACAACTGTCAGCTTCATGACTGTTTCATAATCAGGTAGATTGACAGTTGGCACGTGAGCTACTCTGAAGTAGGGATGAGACACGATTTTCGAATAGTTGAATATTCTACATACCGTTTTAGCCATATCTTACTTAAGGGACTCGGAAAAAAAAACGCGGAACAGAAATGAAGACTTTCCTAACCAATATTTCATGTAATGCATTAATTCAACCTGAGGGTGTCGCTAACAGTCAAACTCCCTATTGGCACGGTAGACTAGACTTTCTTAGCTCATAAGCTAAAAAACAGAAGAGGAGACTTTACCGTGCGGCGCAGGGCCTGTCAGAGCGGATCTACCGGGCTGGCATCTATACTGGCCCTAGACTTTCTTTACCATCTCGGCCGAGGTTCCGGGGGAGTGAGGCCAGCTCATAGGTGAGTTGCTCAGTGAAGATGTTTGTTTACTGTACTAGGATTTGGAAGGTTTGGAAAGAAAGCATGCGCAAATTTTAAAATTAAAACAAAAAGTAAAAAGGGCTCTGTTCAGAAGGCTAAAGGGGCTCTGTTCTTGGCGCCGATGTACATCATTTTTTAAACCACGGTGATGTGTGATTAAACAGTTTGTGGAAAAATACCTGTTTCACATACTCTGTCATTGTGTGTTTGCGCATTTGTGCGGGTGTGGGGGTCGATTTTTAAATAATATTCGAATAGTTCTCATCGATTTTCGAATAGTGTTTAGTTTGAAAAGTCACATCCCTACTCTGGAGATATAAAGTTACTAACAAAAAATATTCTTTTGGTATTTTTGCTTTATATAAAACAAAAGTTTATTGTAAAAACAATAGAATGTCTATTACAGACCAGCTGCCAAAAGATATTTTTGTTATGACCCACTAGATTCGGATAAAACATTTTTTGAGTGTGTTGTTCACATGCTGTGTGACTTTTATATTGCTTAGACAGAAGCCAGATTTCTAACTTTTACATTGCACTGCACTTCCTAATCCATGACTGAAACAGAAATGAGGTAGTGGGTGGAGTTAGTCCCCTATTAAAGTCGGCCATCTGCTTTTGTGTAGTTAAGCTTGGTTGGGTGTATGCTGGAAGAGTTTGTGTTTTGATTTTCCACTGACTTTTGATAGCTCTGTAGACTTGGCGCTGTGCAAAGAAGTGGCATGAGTAGTTATGTACTCAAGTCCACCAGTCTGACTTTTTAGGTTAGTTGTTTGTGGAGTCTGGTGAAGAGACAGATTGCTTGGGTTTCTTACCTGTTGCACTGATGTTTTGTCCAAGAACCAATGAAATGAGAATAATTTGGGTAATTTGCACCATCCTTTTACTGAATCCAACCTGACACAAGCAGGATAAAAAGAAAATCAGTACATCATGAAAGTAT
>JBBPCY010060019.1:0-12545 GCA_037974405.1 Brachyalestes nurse
ACACCGGTTCTAGACTGTTTTACACTGTTTATATTTACTGAAATCAGAGTTTACTGATACACTCTGAGTTCTAAGGGGTAAACACAGGTTCTAGACTGTTTTACACCGTTTGTATTTACTGAAATCCGTTTATATTTATACACTTTGAGTTCTGAGGGTTAAGGTGATGTAGACTTGTAGATATCGTTTAGGACTTACTGTGAGCTGTGAAACTCACAATTACAGGCAGCTGTTTCAGACAACACCAGGGTCTATGGAAGGACAGATCCTGGATCATTTATTCATTCATTCCTTCATTAATTAGTTCATTCATTTATTAATTCATTCATTCATTATCCAAGAAGCTTATTCTTTAACCAGGGTTTAACCAAAAGCTTATTCTTTAACTGGGGGCTGCTGGAGCCAATCCCAGCATTTAGACAGGTCACCAGTCTATCATAGGACAGTAATTCTATATTTATTATGTATTTTATTCATGATATTTAATTATTTAGATTTTTTCTGTGACGTTCTTTGGCCATCGTGTTTGGTTACACGTTGAAGTTTTGTACATATTTACAGCTCACAGTAAGTAATTCACCCGCAAAACCCAAGCCTCATCCAGTTCTTCATTAAGGGCAGAGCAGGACATATGTGGACTCAGTTTAGCACTCAGTATGACTTACTGTGGACAGACGATCATTATTTTGGGTGTCATAGAACCTGTTGTTTTATTATCTGGAGCCCTTTGTTCATGAACTAGCCTATTTGAAGTTTCTGTTTCCAAAAGAGAAGAACATTCCCCTCCTCGCTTGCCCTCCCATCTCTCTCTCTCTCTCTGTCTCTCCCTCTCTCTGTCTGTGTCTCCCTCTCTCTCTGTGTCTGTGTGTCTCTCTCTGATAAACAGGATGAGTCTGTATAGAGCTGCTGAGTCTGTAGATCTCTCTCTGGTGTGTTCACTATAATTCCGCTCTCATTGATGTCTGGGTGTGTGTAATCGTGCAGGAATGTCGGGGGTGTGTTCAGGCGGGGTATTAAAGGGGCGACCCGTCCCCCTGCGCCTCACTCCTGCCCGCTCCCACAGGCCGCCTGGGTCCCTGAGCGCCATCCCAGAGGATCATGGCCTCCTTTAAGAAATCCTTCGAGGGGCTGAAGAGCACCACGCAGTCGGCCACCAGGGGCGTCGCTGACTCCGCAGGTACTGCGGTCTCTGTCAGGGCCACACATCCAATAATAATAATAATAATAATAATAATAATACAATAAAGACTATAAATTATTTAGTATCTACTAGAAATGATCCAGTATCTACTAGAAATTATTCCGTTTTTATTATAAATGATCCATTGTCATTTGCTATTCAGTATCTACTATAAATGTTCCAGTATCTACTATAAATGATTATCTACTATAAATTATTCAGTATCTTCGATAAACTGTTCAGTTATTCAGTATCTATTGAGAATTATTCATTGTTTACTGTGAAATGAAACTGAACTGTTATGACCCCTTAAAGCAGTTAACAGAAAGTTTATAAATCAGTTCAGGTCCATGTGGAAATCAGAACCCCTCAATAGTTACGCATGTCCAGTGATGGTGATGGTGGTGGTGATGATGATGATGAGGTGGTAGTAGTGGTATGATGATGGTGATAAAGATGATAATGATGATGATGTGTTGGGGGAATGCAGACCAGCACGTTTCCTAATGTGATTTCAGTGCAAGCAGCTCAAGACGCTGTACACCAGGTGGCAGAGTCCTCCAAAGAAACCACCACTACAGGTAAGACAAAGAGCCAGAAAGAGAGAGAGAGAGAGAGACATAGAGAGAGAGGGATAAACAGAGAGAAAGAGAGAGGGAGAGGGAGAAACAGAGAGAGAGAGAGAAAGGGTTGAACAGAGAGAGAGAAAGGGTTGAACAGAGAGAGAGAAAGAGTTGAACAGGGAGAGAGAAAGGGAAGGGAGACACAGATACAGAGAGAGAGAGAGGGGTGGGGAAACA
This sequence comes from Brachyalestes nurse, assembly GCA_037974405.1. Taxonomy (NCBI): domain Eukaryota; kingdom Metazoa; phylum Chordata; class Actinopteri; order Characiformes; family Alestidae; genus Brachyalestes; species Brachyalestes nurse. The sequence continues at coordinate 1,981 of JBBPCY010060019.1, forward strand.
GAGAGAGAGAAAGGGTTGAACAGAGAGAGAGAAAGGGTTGAACAGAGAGAGAGAAAGGGAAGGGAGACACAGATACAGAGAGAGAGAGCAAATTCAGATTTATCAATATCTAAATCTGTTGAAATTTTCTGTCATATACTAAACGTTTGTAGACACCTGCTCCTCCAGCACTTCTGCTGAAATTTTGGATATTAATGGGGGAGTTTTTCCTCCTTTTGCTTGAGTAACAGCCTCTACTCTTCTGGGAAAGCCACTAGATGTTGGAACATTGCTGTGAGGATCTGATCACATTCAGCCATTAGTGAGGTCAGACACTATATAATCAATTCTGGATCATAAACTCCACTAAAACTCATTCTGAAGGTACTGGATGGAGCTCCATCACTCCAGAGAACCTCACAGTCCGGAGCAGGGGGGCAAAGGACCCCTCCAGCCCACGTGCATGGTGACTTTAGGGTCATGTGTGGCTGCTCCAGAGCCTGTTGGTTATATAACACCTGTGTCAGCAATGGGTCCGCCTTAAAGTTGCTGAACTAATTAGAAGGACTGTCTGGATACTTCTGGACATAGTATATGTTTTTAATACTGACCAACAGATTATGTGATGTTAAATATGGAATGTGGGCCTGTAGGCATACTCATGAGTGTGTGTGTGTGTGTGTGTGTGTGTGTGGCAGCTGCTGAGGAGGTGTCCAAACAAACGCAGTCCACTATCAGCACAGCAGCAGACAGAGCCTCAGGCACCATAAAGGAATTCGGACACAAACTGGGGACCAAGTGACCGGAGCGCTGCTGCCACCCGGACCTTCGTTATAATCAGGACAGCGGAGGCGTCTCCGACTGTCGGGCAGAAAAATCCCCTTCTGTAAAACAGGTTTCACATTCCGCTCGCCTGATACCCTTCGGAGGAAGTGTCACATTTCTATTAGTTTCTGTAATGTTGGGACAATAAAAGGCCTGGTTTTCGTGTGTCTGCGTCATTAATCAGCCCATAAAGCTTCAAAGCAGGAGCACTGGCCCCTCCCACACCTCCACTGGACATTCAGGGGGGCGTCTTTGCTCGGGGAGACGCTTGGTGATAAAAATTTATAAGCGAATATGAGTTATGAATATCAATTTAGAAGGTATTAACAACATCTCAGAGTTGCCAGAGGTCCGTTTCCATGGCATAAACAAGGCCGGCCTTCGGTACAATGGATCAAAGCCAAGTCCCGAAGTCCCACGTGCGCAGGCTTAGTCATCCTGTCCCAGCGGCACACTTCTGGTTTTTAATTTATTATTTTTTTAAACACGATTTCGTCTTTGGCACGATCAGTGGAGGAGCGCTACACGGAGATGCTCCAGAGAAGTGATGGTGCGTTGCTATGGCAACGTAATACAGACATAACTACAAGCTTTCATTCAGATAGCCCCAGGCAGGATCCCGCTCTGTTTAATTTGGTATTCCGCTGCACACAAAAAAGCACCAAAAAGACGTTTCCCCCATTTCTTTCGCGGTTTGACTGGAGAGGTGTTTAAAGCATCACTCGCTGTCAAGTAATATCCATTATCCTGGTCCGGCAAAAATACAGCATTTCTGAAGGTCTGCTGCCTGAAGTGTTAGGCTTTCAGTTCATGGCATCACTAAGATTTCTTGAAATAACAAAAATAATAATAAACAAAATGACATCTATCCTACATTGCAAACAAATCTTAGCACATACAATAATCTAATTATTCATATTATTTTCTCTAATTTAAATATTTTTGCTTATGTTCTTGAATAGTGTGAAATTCTTTCCCTGAATTTAACCCATTTAACCAATTAAACTCATTTAACCCATTTAACCTGTTCACAAAGTGAAGCAGCGGACAGCTGCCCGAGGGATAGATCCTGCTCCAGGGCTTTCACAGTTGGGTAATATCTGATTAGTGCTAAATATAATCAGGCCCTCAGAAAGGCCATTAGAAACAGGTTAGTACTTATAACACCTCTTGTAAATTGAAAGGTCCGTTAAGGCCCACTGCCTGTTCCTGGGGCTCTGATTTTCAGACAGGTTAGAAGGTGCTTTGGCCACAGCAGACATGTACTGCTCAGTTAAGACTTTTTCATTCAGGAACTATTTCTGTCTGAACTTAAGTGTGATCTGACAAACAGAAGATTAGAGTCTAATGGGAATCTGACGGTCGATGTTACATGAACACACTTGACCTTCTTCTCTTCTAATCGTCTGATGGGTCAAGTGAGAGATAACGAGACACAGTGCTGTTGGATGAGAGAGGTGTTAAATTACTAGTAATCAGACCTGGGGGGCACATATGCTTTGCAGAAAACAGAAAAACTAAACAGATCAGGGAAGTTGAGAACACACAGCATCTCCTGTGTGTTCGCGTCTTGGGAAAGGAGCTCTGGCTGGCTCGTTATTCAGGCTTCTTCACCTCCTCCTTATTCTGTCCAACTCTCTCCCTTCCTTCATTCTCTTCCCTCCTACTCACCCTCTGCCTCCGCGTCCCTCTCTATTTTTTTCTACACCCCTGTCCTCCTCTTTATCCCGCTGTTGATCCCCGGTGAGAGTCCGTAGCCGGTTCTTCAGCCGCGTAGGACGTGTTTTTCTCAGCCCCCCCCAGAAAAACATACACCCACACCCCCCCCCCCCCCCCGTCTCCCACTCACCTCCACCCCCATCAGCTCCAGCCCGGCTCCATCGCCACCAACACGATCCATCCGCACAGCCCGTTGCTAAGCAACAGAATTCTGCGGGAACGTGTGATTGGCAAAAGCCGAGGAATCGCTGGCGAGACGAGAGCTCTCAGGAACACTGGCTCCACGGCCAAGCTTAGGATTGTGTTCATGACAACACACACACACACACACACACGAATGCTGTAGAGAAATCATGCTGAAGATAAACTGAGAGATCTAACAGCTCTATCTTCGCTATTTAATAGTCAGCAGCAGAGCCTTATAGGGGTTAAATGTCAATGGTTCAAGTAACTTAAAGTAACTTAACTTAATGATTTACTTTTAGGAATACAGGGCGGAAGAATCCTCACTGGAAGAATTTTCATTTTTTGGGGATTTGTGGCCGAGTTTGTTCCCCCGAAAACTGCCATTACGTGTATGTGTGTGTGTGTGGGTGTGTGCATGTGTGTTTGCCTTGAAGAGTTAACAGTATATGTTATATATGCTGCTCTGGAGCAGTCCAAACTAAAACCTTATGACTTCAGTGTGAATGGGTGGGTTTCAGGTATATATGGTGACATCACAAAAACAACAGATTCAAAACCAGTCGTTTGGCTAATTAGTGTCCATTTGTAACTGGAGCATGAACGGTATGTTTAGAAACATTAACAGTGATTGCATACTACATTATACTCTTTGTAGTCTTTACAGCAGGCTCTGGAACGGAGCTTTAGGTCATTTAAACACGTGCAGTATTGCAGTACAAATATAGCTATCGTGCAGTAGTAATATTCTCTGTGGATAAAGAATAATTAAAGAAATATTTTGACATTGCCTTGCATGTTTTTCAATATGCTATTAAATTTACGGCATTAAGCAGACTATTTTATCCCAAGCGACTTCCATTTCCTAACTACAGGGGGCAGTCTCCCTGGAGCAACTTGTCGATAGGGGTCTTGCTCAGGGACCCAGTGTTGGTGTGCTGAAGGTAGGATTCGAACCCATGACCCCTTGGCTTGCTAACAATATTCTTTACTTATGTTGGCTAAAGTTGTCCAACCTGGTAGCCAGCCAAGTTCACATACATCTCCACATCAACAGAGACCTACCAATACAATGACTGAAAGATTACAGCGTACTTTACTAATGTAATGCTAATGTAATCATTAGAAGTTAGTTTGCTGGGAAACAAAATTTCAATTAGAACTCATTTGCCAGACGTTCATTAATGACTTCAGATCTACAGACCCTTTCACATGATTAGCCTTAGGTCTAGTAGCAAAGGGAAGACCAATAGGCTGCTGTTTTTCTGCCACAACTTAGCAGCTGTCAAATAAAAAATAAAATAAAAAGTTCAGATGCACCATTCGGCACGCTCTCCATTTTGAACTGTATTACAAAGCAGGCAGGTCTCACTGTGGGAGCGGGGTACTAATCACCACCATTTGCTGCTGATTAAAGAGCTGGAGAGACTTTGTCAATGCATTACCACTCACTGCCAGGTTCAGCTTGGTTTCCAGGGAAACAGAAAATCAGAAGCCCTCAACACTCCGGTTGCACACTGGAATCCAAGGACCTCTACGAACAGAAGAGTCTTCTGGAAAACAAACATAGCCACGCAGTCTGCCTCTCTCATCACCCACAGAGAGGAATACGCCTCGGGCGCGGAACATTCTGTTTTTGGGGTGAAATCTGAACAGTTGTCAGTCAACTTTGCAACTGAGGTGAGTGGTGTTGACTTTATTTCTGTATTTCTCATACAGTGAACAGTCGTGCATGTGCACTGTCATGGCCGTGGTGTGGCTAGGCATGAGACCGAGTTGCGTGAGCATAAATTAGACTGAATCAGACAGGTGGTCTGGAGAGCATTCCATTGTACCCGACAGTAAAACAGGGTAACGCTGGTAAATGCTGGAATGCTGCATGTTATCTCTGGAAATGGAGCAATCGAATCTGTTAATGTCTTCACTGAAACTGTCTCCTTGCATGCCTTTATATCTAGGATAATAAAGTACCTTTATTTTTTTTAAAAATGTATTTGCAAAAATAAGAAATGCCATGGTGTGCCACTTGTCCTTTTTTCCTCAATGTGAAAAAAAAATTGGCTGCAATTAACCTCTTCATCCTTCAAGACAACAAATGTTTTGCTATTCATACCTTATTTCTCTTGACAATCAGTTGGTTTATATCAAACCTAAAATATTTTTTTTTATATTTGCCTTTTTGACCAGTTCCTATCGGTAACACTCACTGAACAACATTCATACGTAATTTCTGCACTGAACTTTTATGTCTGTATGGAGACATTTTTACAAGCATGGATTTACTTTTTTATTTCCAGCAAATGCATTTACAGACCGAGGCCTGGGGGGCAACGCAAGAACGTCTGGCTCTCCATGAATGGAGGGTCCCGTTCTCAGTCAGAGCAAAGTTTGGAAAGTCAGCTCGGGGATTTGTGCAGATTTGAATGACAATCACGAAAGCGATGTCTGTGTGACCCTGGTGAACAGCATCATGGTGGACAACAAGCCAGCTGAAGTCTGTAAACAAACAGAAGCAGGTATTCAGGATGACATTCCCACCATCTCCCAGACCGCAGCGACCAAAGTGGATCAGCTTCACTCAGCAGTGCCACAGGGCACGGCATCAGTGGAAGACTCGGGCACGGGTCCAGGACTGGTTCAGGACAGTGCACACCAGCATGGACTGATTGGTGGCGATGGACTGACACGTAGAGAGCGATTTACATCAGACCGACAACAAGCCAGCCAAGAAATCACCATCCTAGTGACCAATTATGAGACACCAGAGATGGAGACTAAGGAGTCTGAAAAAATTGAAGTCCCCACCTTTTTTGAGCCAGTGACCTCAGCTACTTATGCCACACCAGTTGAAGATGACAGTTTGGATGATTCCACGGTTGTAGCAGACCTAATCGAGCTCAGCCAGCAGCAAGAGCGCAGTGTGACCAGCAATGGTTCATTAGTGCAAAGTGTCAACTTAGCTCAGCATGACTTACCTAAGTATGAGAGTTGCACGGAAGTTCAGAGTGAACCAACTCTTCCTAAAACTCAACAGATCAGGGTTTCTGCAGACTCCGTTCACACAGACACCAAAGTCATGTCTGCAGAGTTTGCCAACTCTTCGGACCAAAAGGATCCCATAATCCGAGACACAGAGGATCACACGCAAGTTCACTCACCTGGACAACAGCAGCATGTGCAGACCCAAGTTAGCCTGGAGGTCATGTACCATTCTGTGGCCACCAGCCCGATGACCCCACCTCAGGGTTCCACTGCCTTCTTCTTCCCATACACTTTTAATAAGCTGGACACTAGCGGGGGAAATGAAGCAGGTGCATCAGTTGAAATGAGGGATGCCGAGCTCCAGGTGGGCGTACAGGTGGAGTACAGATCGGTCGCCACAGCTCCCATGACACCTGTTGTTACGAATGCACCTGAACTGCAAGTAGAGACCAGGTCAGTCGCCACAGCACCCATGACACCTGTAGTCACAAAGGCACCTGACTTGCAGGTAGAGACTCGCTCAATTGCCACAGCACCCATGACACCTGTAGTCACAAATGCACCCGACTTAACTGTGGAAACTCGTTCCATTGCCACAGCTCCCATGACACCTTTAGTCACAACTGCACCTGACCTGCAGGTAGAGACTCGCTCCATTGCCACAGCACCAATGACACCTTTAGTCACAAATGCACCTGACCTGCAGGTAGAGACTCGCTCCATTGCCACAGCACCAATGACACCTTTAGTCAAAAATGCACCTGACCTGCAGGTAGAGACTCGCTCCATTGCCACAGCACCCATGACACCTTTAGTCAAAAATGCACCCGACTTAAAGGTGGAAACCCACTCTGTTGCCACAGCTCCCATGACACCTTTAGTCAAAAATGCACCTGACCTGCAGGTAGAGAGTCGCTCCATTGCCACAGCACCCATGACACCTTTAGTCAAAAATGCACCCGACTTAAAGGTGGAAACCCATTCTGTTGCCACGGCTCCCATGACACCTTTAGTCACAAATGCACCAGACTTAAAGGTGGAGACTCGCTCAGTTGCCACGGCTCCCATGACACCTGTTGCAACAACTGCACCTGAGCTGCATGTGGAGACTCGCTCAGTTGCTACAGCACCCATGACCCCTGTTGCAACAAATGCACCTCAATCACTGGTGGAAACTTGTTCAGTAGCTACATCTCCTATGACCCCAATAACAAAAACCGCACCTGAACTACACCTGGAAACTTGTTCCGTTGCCACCTGTCCAATGACCCCCGTTGCAACAATTGCACCCCAACTGCATGTGGAGACTCGTTCAGTTGCCACGGCTCCAATGACCCCCATTGCAACAACTGCTCCTGAACTGGAGGTGGAAACTCGCTCAGTTGCCACAGCTCCCATGACCCCTATTGCCACAAAACCACCTCAGCTGCACGTGGAGACTCGCTCAGTTGCTACGGCCCCCATGACGCCAATTGCAACGAAACCACCTCAGCTGCATGTAGAGACTCGTTCGATTGCTACAGCTCCCATGACCCCTACTGCAACAAAAGCACCTCAGCTGATTCCAGAACCTGAGCCACGAGCAGAGTCCAGGCCAGGCGAACTACCGGAGCCGGTTCAGGAAGTGAGCTGGGATGAGAAAGGCATGACGTGGGAAGTGTATGGTGCTGTGGTGGAGGTAGCTGTTCTGGGCACAGCCATTCAGAAACACCTGGAGAAACGGGTGAAGAAGCACAGGAAGCCATCCGTGGGTACACCCCCTCTGGCCCCATCGTCAAGCATCACAGAAAGACCCAGCACAATTCCTTCTAGCCCACATGCGACTTCATCATCCAGCCGGTGCAGTTCGGCCAAAGGAAGCAGGAAAAAAGAGGAGGGGAGAGGGACGAGGGGCAGGCGGAGACAGAACCCATTACGCTCGCTCTGCAGGAACGTGCGGCGGCCAAGTTGCTGCTCTCGAGCTCAATCTGAGGAGAGACACTGAAACTTTACAGTGGCAGTTCAGTTGTACTTTAGGCTCTGACTGTTTACAGGATCGGCTTGATAACAAAACAGATGTCTTAACTAGCTGTAGCCATAGGTCCAATCACAGGATCTGTCGAGTGACAGGTTCCCTTTAATGACAGGCTCTCACAAGTGGCAGGGTATGCTTTAACTCTCGTGTGTTTCCTTATTGGGCTTTTCTGTCATGGAAATCAAATGAGTATAATACTGCTCTCCCAAGCAACTGCACACTTCTGTGGTTAGACGTCCATAGGGTTAAAGTTTTACATCAAGGAGACTCATACAGGTAGTAATTGTAGAATAAAACTAGAGGTGGGTGGTAACTATACAAATTTTGATGTATTCATACTTGGTGGGGTAACGCAAACTGGTTTGGCCTCATCTACAGATGATGATTCAAGATTCAAGTGACTTTATTGCCAGCCCAGCCACATACGCAAGTACACAGAGGGTTGAAATGAAGTGTTCTCTGAAGCAAATAGTATACAAAGTAAATATTGTAAAAAAGAAATACAAAGTGCAGAATAAAAGCAACATAATATTGCAGCATCGAAGGACAAAGTACCAAAACAGGTAGGTAGTGCAGATAAATGTGTATTCTGAGGTAGAGCAGATGCGGCAGGTGGCCTGGAAGGAAGGGTAATGGGTCTGTTTGTGATACTTGAAGGAAGGGTTGAATTATTTTTGAGACAGCTCTGTCTTAAGTTCCTTTCTGGGATTTAACATTTGCTTCTGTTGGTCCAGCTCCTGGACTTCTGTTGCTAAAATCACTCATATTCAAGCTTTTCCTACACAAATGAAAGCATGGCCCCACTGATTCACATGGTCATATAATTTATGTTACCACAATATGTGAGGTTTACTGAAGGACCTACCTGAGCTAGAATCTGATATTCCTCAGAGGTGTGTGTGTGTGTCACATTGCAGGGTGACTTCAAACAGTGATACGCTCATGAAAGAGTTTACTGGGATGTGTTACTATATTTCAGCCGTGAGTGACATAACCTCTACGGTTATGTAGTCTTAGTTAGTCAGGCAGTAGCACATTAGCCTTGTATCGGAGCATTTGCTTTTGTTTCAGCCTGAATAAGTCACAACTTTTGAAGACACTTAAACAAGATGTAAGAACAGAAGATGTGTAACATGTAAACAAGATGTAAGAACAGAAGATGTGTAACATGTAAACAAGATGTAAAAAAGTTCCATTCCAGTTCTACAGTGACTTCTGTACTTGAGGCCTTACAGTGTTTTTTTACTGTTCTTTACTTCCACTTGAGTCATAACAGGAATAGCAGCACTTACTTGAGTGTGGTTTCATTCTGCTCTGCCCACCTCTCAATAAGAGATAAGTATGGAGAAGAATACTGACACTAATAGAATTACGGGGAAAAAGTAAGGTACAAATCCGTAGCTCTTTGTATGGTTTCCTGTTTTAGCTTAGATTTACACGTATACTAATGGCAGAAACCAGGGGTCTCAAATTACTGGCCTGTGGGCCACATCCAGCCTGAGAGGCTTTATGCCACCTATCACATATTTAAAATTTTTCCCAATTTCTTGCTGGAAATCATTTTTCCAAAGCTAAATATTTGCTGGGCAGATTTGCTTCACCAGGCAGGTTACCTAACGTCCACAATATGAAGTCATCTTAGGCTGGTGCTGATGTTGTTAAGAGTAAATATAGAGCACGACATGCAAGAGGACCCATTTACCTGAAAATGTGACGCAGCACAGCATGCTTACTGCGTAGGCATGGCTGGAATTTAGCTATAACAACCGTTGCTATCGTTTAAAGTGATTATTAATCATTCTATTACATGATTAATGTTGGTATGGGACATATTTTCCCATATTTTGTACAATGCTAGGTAAAATGTGATTTGTACAATGCTGGGCAAAGTTCATATCTCATATGAACGTTATGTTCTGTATATATAGGGACCCTCAGGTAATTCGAGTTTGAGGCCCCTGTCAGAGACAGTCTTGGTCAGTTTGTTTTGCTTGCTGGTTTATTTCAGAGTATTCGAGCCTTGGTCAGAGCTCTAGATTAATGTTTTTAGCAATCTTTCTTAAGATTAGATGTCCTTTATATACACATTGTTTAATATTCTTCATCTTTACGCTCACACCGCTTCCACAATTCTGAGAGCTTCGTCGGACTCGTGTTATGAAGCGAGCATGGCTGTGACGCACAGGTGGTACTGAGGTACAGTGTTTAATGTTCCTCTTCTGAAATAATAGAAGGAGGGGAGGGACCAAGTGAGTGTGTAATGAGTGGACCGGACCTGAGGATGCCTGAATAGTGTTAGTTGTGCTGGGTCAGTCGTATTCAAAACTATTTTCTACCAGCATTTGTACAATCTCACCACATTCCAATGGATTCGTCCTGTTTTTGTGCTTCAGCTGAGCGTGCCTCCGTCAGCCCCGGGCCTCATGTTCATATGTGACAGTCGTGGCAGCTGTAAAAGTGAAATAGCAATGTTTGTAAATGTTGTAAAATGAACTAAAGTCATTGCAGTAGAAATACTTGGCCTGTTTACTCACACATGGACAAAACACAGCTCACCATCTTTAAGACCACTTTTATAAAAGGGTTTATCTGATTACACAGGTCAACAGGTCAAAATCATCAGAGATACGTTTATGTGGGTTCTGTGGTGTTTTTCATGCCGATTTCAAATCTGTGTTTAGTTTTTCCCGCATGTACAGTTTTTGTGATGAAGCCCGTTATATATCGCATAATAATTATCATATAATAATCATATAATAATCATATGCTGAGCATTTTTAAAGAACCAGTGGTATCTGACTGACACTGATCATTATATCTATGCCACAGTGTGCGTCTATCTGACTTCACACTGAAAATATTG
>JBBPCY010060030.1:0-12544 GCA_037974405.1 Brachyalestes nurse
ACTGAATTTTGCACCAATCAAAATTCAGTCAGAGCAGGTCTGATATCAGCGCTTCTGTATCTGTGTGGCCCGCTCCGCCTCCTTGACTTCACGGTCCGCCCCGATACGAGACCCGTTCCCCAGTCTGGAGAGGAGAGATCTGCCCCTGTGGTCCAGGATAAACGTTTGGATCCGAGTTCTGTCTGTCATGCTCTGAAACTCGGAAACTCGCCCGAGTCGCTCTGCCAGCGTGACTTTTCGACAAGTTAGTGGCGAGAAAGCAGACACACCCATCATATCAGACTGTTGTTTTAAAATGTTTGGTGTCGAATAATCCCTGTGGATGACTGGACCTGTAATTTAATTTTGGTTTAAAGTCAGTTTGCACGTTCAGCACCATTTGGCAGTAGTAGTTTAAAAGTAGTTAAAAGAAAATATATCTATGTGCATGCGCGAACGGGGTGGGGGTAGTGTGTGTGCATGGTAAGGTGAAAATTTTTGAATTTTGGGGCGTACCAATTCATTAATGTAGGTACTCATTACAGTACTAGAGCAAAAGAATTATGTCAAGCCCTGTCTATAATAATTGGTTAAACCAAGGAACGCGTGTCAGCATCAGCCAATAAGAGGCAGAGTCTGCATTGTGTACACAAGGAGGTCAGAGAGAGGAAAAAACACAGGACTAGTCGACTTCTCTCAGGGGGCGTCGACTCGTGCCTCTGAAGTCTTAGGGCAAGAAAATTAAGCTGCCAAGAGTTCGGCGAGGTGCTGAGTTAGTTTCGCGGCGCGCCGGGGATGAAGGGCGGTTTGTTTCACCAAAAATATTGACCAGGATATACACACAGTGCAGAATACAGCACATAGAAGACATGTGGAAGCATTTCTCATGTTTTACATAGCTCACACTGCAATAGTTCATAAAAGAATAGCAACCTGTGCATTTTACACTCACACACTGCTGCAAATTGTACAAACAGTAAACAGAAAAAAGGGAAAAGTGGTCTCTTGTTGTTTTCCATATCTGTGTGTGTATGTATGTATGTACATAACTGCTTTGGGAACTTGGAGGGTGCACCTATCCCTTCCCAACCCTCCAGTTAAAAATCATGTAACATGGACAAAAGTAGGTCGGAGTGATGCATTATGGGAAATGTTACCTAACTCACCCAGAAAGGAGACATCTGGAAGGTTAGTTTGAAAAGCTTATTATTAAGTATCAAGGCTGGGTGATAACTACCCTGCAATTTTTAAATGTTCTTAGTATCAATGTCTATAAGCCACAGTAGTGCTCAATGATTTTCTGAGTCAAAACTACAGTTCCTGCTATAATGATTTTAATATAGTTTTATCATTAATAACATTTAAATTATTCTTTCTAGAAGCATTAAAGAAAATTCAATAGACTTTCTGTTTTGTAAGAATATGCAAATGTGACCTGTATCAGAGGCCATGCTGAGCCTCATAAGCCCTGTGGAACTTCCGGCTCTTGTGTCCTACTGCTCTATGGCGTGCTGCTGTGCTTGTGTAATCTGTAGCTAACCTGTCAAAATGTCTAAGCCCCTCAGCAACCTGCAAAAACACAGCTATTGTTGTTTATTTAGATGAATGACCTCAAACGCGAGATGTAGATATGTTGTATAACCATCCTACAGGACCATCATTTAAATATCTGATGTTTTGGCCTCGAGCTGACATCACACAGAACAAAAACAACATCTGTTGAGGTTTTACTTTTTATTAGGCTAAATGCGAGCATGTGAAGTGCATATTATAAGTTTAAGTATAAACAAATTATAAACTATATTCTAAAAGGAATAAAATTATTATCAGTTCAAACTGCACTCTTATACCAGCACTTATTTGTCACTTTATACAACAAAATTGTGTCTTTATGTTTGGTTGATAATCCAGGCCATGGATATACACATTCAATTTTTTCTTAATCGTTGAATTATTATTATAGTGATTCAACCCTATTTCATTCAGAAAGAGTTTGTTAAATGGCAAATTAGTTGAATAAGCTGTGTTATATTAGGCAATGCACCAAAATATGCAGGTCAGGGCACTCCAGGGCAAGGCTTAGGAACCACTGTTACAGAACATTACGCAGCCTCAAAATGATTAATAATTCATGTGGATTGTGCAAATGAATGGGGTGAATTTTTAGTTAAACTTAAAGTCAAAATCAAATCAAAGTCAAATAGAAAAATACCTCTAAACCTCATCCAGTCGGCACACAGCACAGTACTGAAAGACTGTTGTAATGCCATTCCTTCCTTCTACAACATTCCTGCAACCAAATTTCTGCAGCAAGGTAAATTATATGCCAACAGACCGCATTACACCCCTTTACTCTCAACTCCACTTACTTCCTGTGGATAACTGAATTAAATTTAAAACATTGCTTTAACACTTAAAGCTCTTGACCCTTCCAACCTGATTGTATTCAGGTTTATACTCCCTCTTGAGTCTCTCTGGAGCAACTGGGGTTAAGGGTCTTGCTCAGGAACCCAGTGGTGGTATGCTGAAGATGCTGAACCCATGACATTTTGGTCCATTAGTGACCAGTGGGCCTCTCATGAGTTCAGGTGTTTTTCCAACTCAATATATTCTTAGTTCCTGTGGTTGGTAAAAACTAGCTCTGCCTGGATTTTGGGACTAAGAATGTCACAGTAAAAGGCCAGAAGAGCCACCTCATTCCATCTGCTCTTCGCAGCCCAATCCAGAAAGTAATTGAGAAATTGGAGATGGACTGGCTGCCCTGGTGCAAGTGGAAGAGCCCATCACTGCTGGGATGAACACAGTCAGAAATGGCTGGTTGGATTTTGACCTAGAGATGACACATCCACTTTTTTCTGTGTTACATTAGGTCCAAAGTGTTATATTTGGAATTTCTAAGTAATGCTTTTAAAAACTTTGGTTTCTTTTGGAATTAATTAACCACACAAAGCTGACATCAGTTGGCCAGTAGAATGACAGGTTTGCTGTAAAAAAAAGTCAGCCAATAGGATGGCAGCTTTTGGTGACTCAGTCAATAGGATGGCTCAATTTATGGTTCTTAAATCCCACAAAACACCCGGTTCGAATCTCCATTAAGGCATGATCAAAGGTGAGACACAGTAAAAAAAATTGTACTTTATTTTAAATGTATTTATTATCCAATAAATACACTTAGTGGATGTGTACTAATTTTTCTTGTCAAAGTTTGTTTATCATTAATATTGATTAATATTGTTATAATTATCATGAATATTGTTGATGTACTGCTCAAATGAACTGAACCAACATATATTCTTATGACACAGAATCTGTTGCTTATAGAAGGTTAAGTAATTTAAGAAAAATCAATCATATATAGAAAGGAATCTGGTGTATGAATGTTATTACAGCAGGATAAAAAGCAGCATGTAATATTTCAATTAAAGGAATAAGGAAAAACGCTTTTAAAAAGAATGCAAGGCATGCATGAAGGTTAGTTTAATATCAGAGCCGTAATCACAGATCCAACAGTGTTAGAAATTAAGGTGATATAATGTTCAATACCTGTGGACCCAAGATCCAGATGGGGACTGTAGCACCTTCACTGGGTACATGGTTCAGCTGAAGAGTTCCACCATTTCTGTACATTATGCCCTCAGAGTTCAAGGTCACTGAGGCAACCACGAAGACTGTGCATTCTCTGTATGCACCATGTCTTTAGCATGGATGTCTTGAAGAGTGGCATATTGTTGGGATCCATGGCCAGGTGAAAATGCTTCAGGACTTTCTCCACTCTGTCCAGCAGCTCTTCGGGTTGTGGTATTTTAATCCTGCAGTGATCTCATATATGTTGTTTTGTGGGATTGGTTTGACGGATACCACAGAACACATAGGCATCCTGGAGCCTCTTTAGGTTCCCCCTGATCCACCACAGAGAAAGCATTTTGTCATTGTAATGTCCATCACTCAGGAAACAATCAGTCAGGCGCGCCGGGGATGAAGGGCGGTTTGTTTCACCAAAAATATTGACCAGGAGCCACCACTGATATACACACAGTGCAGAATCCCTTCTGCATAACCACCTGCTGGAATACAGCACACAGAAGACATGTGGAGGCATTTCTCATGTTTTACAATCACAACGATTTTGTCATTGTAATGTCCATCACTCAGGAAACAGTCAGTTCTCATTCATGATGGCACAACTGGACATGACCCCAGATGCCAGGGTTACTTTGCGAGCGACCTTCCTTGTGTGGTCAGACCTGAAGATCTGTCCAAAAACGCCTTGAAAGAGTTCAGTCATGGCTGATTCTTGACGTCTGAACTCATCTAATAGGCAGTCAGTCAGTTAGAAACTGCACACAGAGACTCCACAACAAGGTTCAGTTTTGGAGGACAATTCATTTGGAGGTTCATCCTGTAAAAGAATTGTGCTCCAGTTCTGAAAACCTTCATTTAAAAACCTGTCTGTGCTCGTGGTGACACCCCTGGTACGGCCACTGCTATGGCTGCTGCTGGCACAGCAACTGGTTACACACAAACACAGTGAAATAAATAGGTGAAACATGAGATGCCAAATAGACTTAGCCAGCATCAATTCTCACATTCAGTCAGTTTAACAACAGTGTACTTTCAGCTCGGGACTTGTAGCTTAGAGGGTGAGATGCTCAACATTCATCTCCAGCTCTTCATCTTCGTCCATCTCTGTGGCACAGGCAAGAATAAATAGAGACCAAAACCAAGAGTTGTTTTCCCAGTTTAGGATGAATTAAAAGCATTTGTCGCATCATGCATATTATAATGTAGACACATATGATGCAAATGTATGGTCATATATAATAGTAAACTTACAGCTCATATTAAAAAATGCTAACACATATGAATGAAATAACTTATCCATGGGTTTAGCTGGGGCACTTGAATCATGCTCAGCGGGTGTGGAAGGTGTGGAAGATATATATATATATATGTGTGTGTGTGTGTGTGTGTGTGTGTGTGTGTGAAAAAAGTAGGTAACACAGGAGACAAACAGGGCTCTGTGTGTGTGTATGTGAACATTTGTATGTGCTAGAGCGCATTGAACCGGGATGATGGGGTTCCTTTCTGCTCCACAAATCATGATTATTATGTTTATATGTAATTTATGTCTTTATGTTTCTTAGATTTAGAATCAGGGTTAAGTAAGAGAATTCCTGAATGCATTGCATCTGTGTCCTCCAAAGATAAGTAAAATGTTTGTGTTTGGTGGAATTCTCAGTTTTCAGTTCTTTGTCTGGACAGATGTCAGATATAATTTATCCACCTACCACAAGGAACCTCACAGAATTTCAGTAAGCCCATCACACATCAGAATTTGAATACTGACCAAATTTCCAATTCATGATGCAACTGTCTCTGGGCATCTAGGCATAGCTAAATTAAAGAACATTTAACCAAATAACATAAGAATTGCGTGTTCAATAAACTAGGAATCTAAACATAAAAAATGTAATGCATTTCATTTTCTTTTACGCAGGGTGCGAACTAGGGGAGGGAGCAGGGGGAGTTATAGCTCCCCTAGTGGTGACATAAGCTCCCCTGGAAACATGATTTGTGAAATTTTGGGGGAGCTCTAAAATATTGATATGATAACAAAATAAATGCCATTTTGGGCATGGAATTTCTCACAGGTGTAAAATAATTCAAATAAAATGATATTTAGAGCTTATTACTCATGAAAAAACGCAGCCAGCTCGAGGGGGCGCTGTCTACAGCCCCACCCATACCCCACTCACACCAGCTAGTTTAGTTAGCAATGCAGTATGTGGCGTTGCGTCTCTCCAGGCAGTGAGAGGGTTGTGTTGTGCTATAGCTGTAATATTTATCACTAGTAATGCCATATTGTTATGGTTGGTGCCGCTGGCTGCTCATATCGCGTGTGCTCGGCTACAGCCCAAGTTTTTTGAGCCATTAAACCACGCCGCACACCCCCACCGGCTCCCCCGGAGATCGTTATATAGTTCGCACACTGCTGTTAGGCATGAGTAAAACCGCACCTCCACAGTGTTGCTTTACAGTTCATGTGTTATCAAGTACAGTTCAGTGACTGCACCACTAGATGACACTCAACACCACAAATAACCATTAAAATAGGTTGCACAAGAGAGATTACTTCCTCTAACACATTATGATTTGTGATCTATTCACAGCCTGGTCTGTCCTAATTTAATTTAAACCTTTTGGTGTTTTTTTTTGTTAAATATTTTCAGTATTTATTGAGCATCCTCTGTAGTGCAGGAATGATATTGAACACAATGCTGACATTATGCATGAAAGATCATTACAAAATTAGAGCTGAGTTAAATGGATGTTAAATATATATGTATGTCTTTTCTTTTTATGTTTCTAACTAGATACAGTTTTAGTACAGAATTATTTTGTTAGAAAAAGTCAAGAGTCATCAGGATGATATATGGGTTAAGGATATTTTTGAGGGGTTAAGGAAATGTCAGGTATAAGGAGGTTTGATGTCACAGAAAAAAGAAAAGTTAAACTCACTCACTCCTATGCCGCGTTTCTGCGTATTCTTCCACTGCCCGCAACCAAACTTGTTCGTAGTCTGTAAGTAGAGACTAACGGTGTAAGTTGGGTTGCCAATCGTCCCGAACTGTCCGAGATACCCCGAAATATGGGTGATTTTGATTTGTCCCTTCCGGGGCAGCTCCAGTCCCGTATTCCAATCATAGCCCCATCGGCCAATAATAGACTACTGTAAGCACGAGGCAAAACGCATGCAAACGTTGCTATGAGACGGTTGTTGGTGTGCGTGTGTGCACTGGCCACTAGTGGTGAACTCTGCGCGCCACCTGCAAGAAAGCAGGGCTGCCAACTCAATTAGCATGACACACACGCATCTCGCATCTAGACTGCCCATTGTGCCCCCCCACCCCGTGACGTCACGCCGACGACGTCACGCGGCCATTGTGACGTCACGGGCAGTATATAAAGTGCGGCGCGAGAGAAAGACAGTTGCAGAAGACGAAGCGCAACACGCACGACGTTGACGAGACAGAAGAAGAGTGAAGAAAAGAACTGATTTCAGTTTTGTACATTTTCTGGATCCTACTCTGCGCAGAGACATGGAGATTCAGGTGAGTGGACACAGAGTTATTATTGTTATCTGATCTTAATATTCCGCACCTGAACAGTAGTTGTGATGGAACCCTTTACTCCACACTACCCTCTAGGAGACGCTTCTCAGGGTTAATCCTGCACTGCTGTTCAGAGTGTTCTGTCTGTAATAAAGGGAGAGAACCACAGAAGTGACTCTTTTCTCCCCAGGACTTTGTACCAGACCACGATTACTACCACCTGGAGAGAAGCAAGACGTTCTTCCATAAGGTGGACCTGATCCGGGCAAAACTTTGCGGGATCTATGACGTCCAGGGTAAGGACTTTCTGAACATAGTCTATCTGCTGCCTGTCTGCATTCCCAGTTCAGAGCACTGTTTAATTTGTTCAGTCTGTATAAGAAGGAGAAGAGAGCTGTGTGAAGCTCTTTAGTTCAGTTGCTGAATGGTAAAGACTGTTTGAAATATGGAGCTGGTAGTAACTCTGGCACCACTTCAAGGAAAATGACCCTGAACTGGTCAAACACAAGCTTTTTAGTCTTTGCAGGTCTGATTTCTTCTAAATGTCTGAGTGTATTTGTTCCAGACCAGTACCTGGAGACCGTCGTGGAGGAGCCAGAGATCTCTCTTGAGAGAACCTCCTCCGTCCCTTTTGAAGAAGGAAGGCAGGCGCCCCTGAAGTGGCTCTCCACCAGATTTGCAGGCCTGAGAACCGTGGCCCGCCAGATCCTGAACAGTATCCTGCCTCTGTTTTTATTGGAAACCTCCTTAATGTTGTAAACGACTGTGGAACCTGTTATGTGTTACACATAGGATGGAGTTCAGTTTTTGGTTTAAAATCTAATTATAGTTCTTAGGCGTTTTGAACTTTCTAGGAAAGTAGCACATGATTTCCAGACGTGTTGTCCTTGATCAGTGTGTTTCCAGGCAATCTGTTCAACTGCATTGTGGTTGTTGTGATTGTTCTGAGTGCTGTTGTGCTCATGGTCCAGAAAGGTAAGGTCCAGACTGATTGTTTTGTTCAGGAGAACTAAGCTGTGGAGACTGATTGACTGTTTTGTTTCTGCAGAACTCTCCAAGAATAACCCAGAACTGGAGAAAGTGTTCAAGGCGATCGACTGGTTCGTTTTTGCGGTGTTCCTGTGTGAAATCGCACTGAAATGGACTGACAACTTCAGGCAGTTCTGGAGAAGCCTGTGGAACCTTTTTGATATTGTGGTTACCGTGCCGGTGAGAACCTTGTGTCTGTTCTTTCAGCGATATTTCTACTGGCTGTCGGCAGTGTTTCAGAAAACATGTCTTTAGTACTCCGTGATATTAGAACTGTTTCTACAGTAAACCTCAGTAAAGAGAGTTAGAGAAAATCCAATTGCTCAAGTAGCTTCATCTCACACTATAAAATTCTGTCTGTACTTGAAAGTAATGAATCCAGAGAAATGTTCTGAAGATGATTCTTGAGGGACGTGTTTCCCTCTCAGTTTATCTCCGTGTGAGGAAGTGTGCGGGTGACGGTGTGTTTTACTCTGCTGTGTGTTCTGTTAGTCTGTCCTTCCAGATATCTTGGAGCTGTTTTTAGGGGAAGGGGTGCACTCTCAATATTTGAGATACCTGCTACTCCTCAGACCCCTCAGGATCCTCCGGACCTTTAAGGCAGCCTCCAAATTCAGTCACATCCGTGTGACTCTGCTGGCCGTCTTTCGAGCATTTCAGGTTGGGAGAAAATCAACAGAAACACTTTATTTCACCAAAAGCAGTGCTGGTGTCATTGGAGAGTAACGTGTGTGTGTGTGTGTGTGTTTGTTTTGTATTTTTCAAATACAGAATTTAATCCCCTGCCTCTACCTGATGTTTGTGATAATGTTCATTTTGTCCATCTTCGCACATCCTATGTTTGAGAGTTACAGCAAGTGCAGTTCTCCAAACCTCACACACTGCAGCAGTTTTGAGTGAGTACAGATTTACTGGATATTTTATTCAGAAGCAGGTGATCGCTCTGGGTTAAGTCTTGGTTTTGTGGTTCTTAATTGTAAGGGAGCTGCTCCAACAGATAGCTTTGCACTGGTTATATATATATTTTTTAATCATTTTAATTTTTACTGAATGAGAACTGTGCATATACATTATTATTGTGAGATCACATATGCAGTACCCTGCTGTAGACTCTCCCATACTCATTTACTGTAAACAAGTTGCAGAAGAAAGTCAAAATATAGAAAAAAAACACAGATCTCCAGGAGAGAAGTTATTATTCCCATTTCAAATAAAACAAATGGACATTGTTCCTCTAGTAACCGAGAAACTCCGCCTTTAGCAGAAAGAAAGCAGGTTCAATAGAGTCTGTAACCTCCTTTTACTGCCTCCATAACAATATATCTCACATTCAAGAAATCTTTTAATGCTGGTGATACAGGTTGCGGCCCCTTTACACTAGTTACACTTACACTAGTGTTGGGTGGTCGTCAGTACCGTCTCCGATATTTCTGACGGCTGTTTTTCTGTTCGACAGAGACATGGGCGAATCTTTCAACACGCTGTTCCTGATTTTTACCATGGATCTTTGGTCCTCCTTACTGATCGAGACATGGCAGGTTCCTGAGCAGAATGACGTCATCAGTGGCCTGTACATCATCGGATGGGTGTTCATAGGAGCTTTCATGATCCAGAGTGTCATTCTAGGCACTTTGTGTAAGTAGAACTAGAAAACTCTGCAGAGGAACGGATCAATGCATTCGCTACCATTTCAAGATGAGAACTGAACATGTTCTTGATGTCCACAGCGAACACCTTTCGAGACGTGAGGACAGAACTGACCAAAGACATCCAGCAGTTAAAAGTTCGTCAGAAAGCAGAGCTCTTCAGAGCAGAGTGCTTGAGGAGAACTGGGTAAGACACGAGCACTGATCACCACAACCTGCGCACATCCTCCTCATTTCTATTCCATACTGTAATTTACAGTGATGCACGTTCTGGACATTTACAGACTCTGTGAAGAGGAAGAGGAAGAGGAAGAGGCAGAATCCACCTCTGACAGAAGAACAGCAGAGACTGTGGACTGGGAGACATCCTTCATGAAAACCATGGAGGTGATCCTGGACAGCGAGGAGGACGTGACCTGGACTGGGAAGTCCCTGGTTTCTTTCTTTGAGTGTCTGGAGCTGTTACAGCATGATCTGGCACCCCTGCAGCAGCTGACAGGTAGAAACTCTGGTTTGTGGTGAAGTTGTGGTTGATGAGAAGCTTGGAGATGCTGTGGTGGGTCTCTAATCTCTGCATGTCTTTATATTCCAGTCCAAGCTTTACTGGAGCTAGAGAACTCTCAGCACACTGACGATACAGACACAGGATAAACCCAGTCCAGGGAAGAGAGGGAGAAAAAGAAAGACAAAAAACATGTGATGGAGAAGCCTGTGGAACCTTTTTGATGTTGTGAGAAAAAGAAAGAGGGAAAAAATGTGATTGTGCTGTCGGCCAGTGACGTTGCTTCAAAGGCTTCGAAAGCCATTTATGCCATTTGTCTTGTCTTTTAGCAAGAGATTATTCCTCGCACTTTCTGTGAAGTTGCAGAAGAAAGACACAGATCTCCAGGAGAGAAGTTATTATTCTCATTTCAGATAAAACAAATGGACAATGTTTCTCTAGTAACAGAGTAACTCAGCCTTTAGCAGAAAGAGCAGGTTCAGTAGAGTCTGTAACCTCCATCCAATCCGCATAGCACGTCCAGAATCTCTCTTCCTGTAATCTTGGAGAGAGTTTTACTGCCTCCATAACAATATATCTCCCATTCATGATCATTTAATGCTGGTGATACTGGTTACGGCCCCTTTACACTTTACACAGACATGGGCGAATCAGAAGAACAGCAGAGACTGTGGACTGGGAGACGTCCATCCTGAAAACCATGGAGGTGATCCTGGACAGCGCGGAGGACCTGGACTGGGAAGTCCCTGGTTTCTTTCTTTGAGTGTCTGGAGCTGTTACAGCATGATCTGGCACCCCTGCAGCAGCGGACAGGTAGAAACTCTGGTTTGTGGTGAAGTTGTGGTTGATGAGAAGTTTGGAGATGCTGTGGTGGGTCTCTAATCTCTGCATGTCTTTATAATCCAGTCCAAGCTCCAGTCTGGAGCTGGAGAAAACCATGGAGGTGATCCTCGACAGCGAGGAGGACGTGACCTGGACTGGGAAGAGGAAAGAAATGAGAGAGAGAAAGAGAGAGAAGAAAAGAGAAGAAGAGAATTAATGAATCTAGTGAATGAAGAGAAAAAAGGAAGGAAGGAAGGAAGGAAAGCAAAGAAAGAGAATAAAGGAAAGAAAGACATTAAAGAAAAGTGTTTGTCTCTTTAGCCTGATCTGAGGTCAGATTTTGGGTGAATATTAGTTCTAGTTCCCAGTGGTTGTGGAACAGGGTTCTTTGCAGAAATGTTTTTTATTACTAGTGCATATAAAATAAACCTTTATTAGTCCCACTGTGGGAAATTTACATTGTCAGGGCAGAAAGTGCAGAAAATGCATTTTGTGTGTGAGAAATTGCTAGAGCAGTTATGTCCAACACTATTCAAGTTTTGATTTTGAGGTGTAATTGGTCCCTTTAAGAAAAGGATGTCAGCAGCTACACTTCTAATGCTTTAAATGGGAACCTTTCCCCTTCAATAAGTTTTGTACAACACATTCATGCAAATGTTTCACAAAATCTATAATCATAAATAACTGAAATGTTATAGAAAACAAAACAAATGCTGGTTCACAATTTAAGCTTGTACACCAGACCGGTCCAACCATGTAACAATACTTACATTGGAGTGAGAGATGAGCTCCAGTCCACTTTCTCCCATATACTCAGAGACATCTCAGAGTTACGTCTCTCTTTTTCACTGTAGAGGCACTTGGGTCCTAGGGGTAATAGGAGAATGATTAATGTATAAATTATTTTCACAGGCAATGTCATTCTAAACTTGCCATTATTAAGGTGGATCTGTATTACTACTTCAGTTTTTTTTTTATTCAACTTTAAGATCTGTTAATCTTGAATTTTTAAAACAAAAAGTGTTATATTAAATATTAATTAAACAATTAAATATTGTTCTTTATCCGTTTTACCACTTTTTACCACCTGTACAATGCACCCACCAGCCGCTCGTCCCTTCACACAAAAGTACATATAAACAAATTTACATACAAAGACATTTAAATACATAAGCATACAAAAGAATATTTACATACGTATAAATGATAGTGGTATGAGATGTAACCAAGTCATGTGGGGTAAGCTAATCTGAACAGGTGAGTTTTGAGTAGAGATTTAAACATGGGCAGGGATGATGTGCTTCGGAGGTAGAGTGGGAGTGTATTGCAAAGTCGGGGAGGAGTGCAGCTAAATGATCTGAGTCCCATGGTGGACTTATGGGCGTGAGGTGTGGAGAGGAGAGAACCAAAGGAAGAGCGGAGAGTGCGAGAAGGTGTGTATAGATCAAGGAGAT
>JBBPCY010060051.1:0-12544 GCA_037974405.1 Brachyalestes nurse
TGAGCTTTGTTTGGTGTTCCTGTGTCACGTAGAACCAAAGTTACTGTAATTTAAAAACATGTAATAATAAAAACCACTACTGGGGTAAACAGCAGTTCTAGAATCTTTTACACCATTAATAATTACTGAAATCAGAGTTTACTGATACTATCCAAGTTCTAAGGGTTTAAAGGACCCTTGGTCTCCATTTATGACATCTGTGAGGTATTATTTATCTGTGAGGTATTATAAACAGTCATGGTTATGTTTGGTAATTTCCCAGTTTCTTTCTCCTTTATTATTAAACAGGCTGTTTTTCTTAATGTGCCTTTAGGTTGACTCTAACATGGCTAAACTGCTAGAAGCAGAAAAGGTGAGTACGCGTTTGTACAGGTTTTGGTTTTTGTGACATCACAGAAGCAAAGAACCAAAGTCTGTTCTTGCAGCTTAATTCCACCGATGGACTAAGAGGGTATTAGCAAATCATGAAACTAACAATGTTACCCTTTTTACATGTTTATTTGATACAGACCCTTTAATTTTATTCAGATTTCAGACTGTTCACACCCTGGCTAACCTCCAGGTTTCCACCCAAACCAGCACTGAATTTCCCAGAGGACCGGAACAGCGGCACACAAAAGACAGGAGGCGTGTTTCATGTGAGTTCACATTAGCACTTTGTTATGGATCTCAGTGAGGTCATACACGTCATACAGAGTGATGGGGAGGAGCAGGTGAGCAGAGGGTGGGCCCTGTTCCTCATAGTGGCCAGACTCGGCCTAACACTGTTTCATGGCTGATCTTCAGTTCAGGAACACTTAACTTTTAATCTTAAATTTGCTACCTTTAAATTCAGGTGTGTCAGTCAGGCAGGTGAGGCTCGGTCTTCCAGCTACCTGAGCTGGCCACGGAAGAGGAGCAGAGCCGACAGAAAAGGACACGGCTCAAACAGAGAGAGAACAACTGACCCTCACTGACCTCGGCCTGACAGTCCACCGGGGGATTCAAACTTGTAAACATGACGAGTTACATAGTCCGTCATGTAAGTGGAACAGAAAGTAGCACGAGAAAGGCTCTCGACCTCTAAGAGGTAAGCATTCCCAATCCAGTCGTCAAGCCGGTCCATATTTTTACTCTCTCACATCCCAACAGGTAATACTCTGTAGCCTCCACTAGGGGGCACAGCAACACAATAAAGGCACTAATCCATTATCAGTCTTTCTCTCTCTCTGTTTGAGCTGTGATCTGAAAGCGAAGTGCGTCTGGAAGACAAACGGACGCAGACCGGGAACTAAATCTAGATCACACAGAATGTGTTCCTCCTATTAACTTAGAACCTCCTGTTACAGTGTTCTGTACATACTAGTTACATAGACTCGTTATTAACTGTTAATAACATCAACAATAATGTTTGTTAATAACAATATCATCAAGAACGTTGACGTCGTCTCCCTTGGGACGCATATTTACAACGGCGGACAAGCAGAGTAAACGTCAACAAATGTGTTTTCTGTATTAGAAAATAATACACAATAATAATAATAATAATAATGTGTTCCAACAGAAAAACAACTCTGAACGTGACACAGTCAACGGATGCAGATGTAGTAATCTAAAAAACAAAACAAAAATCAAAATAGATTTTGTGTTTTATATATAAATAAAATGTGTTTTATATATAAAGTATGTTCACTTTTAGCCAGAACAGGCCAAAAAAAATTGCGAAGCATAATGCTAAAGTAATAAGGCTGGCCTATAATGAAATCAGTTGCCATGTTTAACACGTATAGTAGAATACACGTAGGGACATGTCCCATACACTTTTGGAAAGATTGGTAAATGTTATCCACAATCAACACATAAAATCGCCCACCACCCCTCCCCCGTCGACAAATACAACGGGACATAAATTTTTAGACTAAATAATGATATTTCAAAAATGCCCAGGATGCTACAGTTATAATTTGTCACTTTAGTTGTACGGCACTTTTAGGACCAATTTGGACACAGTTTTGCCGTTAACACAGGCCTATTTACACGCAAACGGGCATTAATTCATGTGCGACTGGCACTCGTCACTAATCCCAATGAATGCAACAGAACATGTAATAAAATCAGTTGCTGCTGCACTTTCAAGGCAAAAGGAAAAACTCCAGCCAACAAGCCTGGCTGTCTGGCCTATAATGACCCGTCCGTGCGAAGGCTCATCCAGGGGTCACGAATAATGTCAATAACGCATTGTTGATAAATAAAAACCCAAAAATAACCAAACCCATCCCAAACCACAGCGCGTAACTCCATATAGCTTCTAATGCTTGTGCTAATGCTAGCGGCCTCCTCTCACTCCCCGGCAGGTGAACATCCCGGAAGAGGAGGTGAATGCGTTTATGCGGTGGGGACAAGAAGTATGGTGGTGGGCACGAGACCCGGTTGAGTTCTGGACAGTAAATGGTCCGTCACATGCAGGAAAACCAGCCTCACGTTCCGTCCAGCTGAAAAACATCTCTGATTGGTCGGAGCCGCTAGACAGGAGGCCAGCATTGTTCATCTACTGGTCTGTCGAATGACAGTGACTACATTGGGGCGCGCCGACTGTTTGTTCATGTGTCCAGTTTTGTCCAAAAGGCTGATCCAGTATGCTGGCAAGTCAGCGCTGATCCAGTCCCGTTTTTCCAGGTTGTTGATGTGCTCGGCTAGTCCTGTTTATGACCTCCGTCCTGCGAAGCTTTAGGCACGATGCCAAAGACTCATGTACCTTGGTTACAACAGATGGGACACTTTCTATATACAGAACATTATACATTTCATACAAAAGAGAGGAGCCCAACAAGCCACAGCAAGTGCAAAACCACATTCGGCTTGAATCTATACAGTGATTTAACGCTGCTCCCTTTAGGACTAATTTCAAAATGCAAATGAGCCAATCTTGTTCCCAGGTCACTCTGGGGAGATTTGCAGGGTGTCTGTTCAGGTCATGAGAGGTCAGCATATGAAGAAAGCATGGGAAACAACTTGCATCCCTTCATGGCTATAAAAGTGAGACTCATGTACATCAAGACATGTTGGTATCCGGCCAAAACGACAAAAAATATAAAACATCTCTGAAAATATAACCCACTTTGAACTCCCTCAGCTTAATTAGGATTACTAATTACTACTAATAATAATTATTATTATATATTATCATTGTTCAGCAAGCCTGCAACAAACCAGCAAAACACTGAAACTGATTTTTTTTGCCCAGATACCAAAATGCCCTTTGAACACAGCCTTACCATCCCTTTAAAAGAGCTGGGGTCTTTTAAACTGGGGCACAAAGCAGAGAATGAAGAGAGACAGATTTCCTTCCAAGATTCAATACACTCGAACACTGTGTTTGTGTGTGTGTGTGTGTCTGTGTGTGTGTGTGTGTGTGTGTGTGTGTGTGTGTGTGTGTGTGTGTCTGTGTGTGTGTGTGTGTGTCTGTGTGTGTGTCTGTGTGTGTGTGTGTGCGTGTGTGTGTGTGTGTGGATGTACTGTTGGGGGTGGCTGGACGTCTGTGTGTGGGCGTTTAGGAAAAACTGAACAGTAAGAGAGGGTATGTGTTCAGCTTCTCTATCTCTCTCGCTCTTGCTCTCCAGCTCTCTGGAATTAGTGGGCTGTATAATGATAGGCTCTCACTGTATGTGCTAGCAAGTCTAGCATCCATCTGTAACATCTCCAACTCTTGCAGATATTGCTGGGTGAGCCCCTGTCCTGTTGTATTCGTATTGGTGTCACACATAAATAAAAAAAATATATAAATAAAAATTTCTTGTTCAGCACTGGCCTTACTATGACTGCTAGTCTAGTTAAGATATTATCTTACCTTACGTTCACTGGGAGGCAGCAGAAAACTGGCCGTTTTCTATGGTAAAAGGTTATTTGTGGTTGCAGTTTAGCACCATAGCAACAGGACAACAAGCAACAAATTTAGTTGAAATTTTTCACACCTATTTTTGTTATATTGTGTACATTTGATCCTGTTAGTTTTGGTCTGATGTTGCAATTTTGTGAAC
The DNA here is from genome assembly GCA_037974405.1 of Brachyalestes nurse. NCBI lineage: Eukaryota > Metazoa > Chordata > Actinopteri > Characiformes > Alestidae > Brachyalestes > Brachyalestes nurse. The sequence goes on from JBBPCY010060051.1 coordinate 4,017, forward strand.
ACACTAAAGAACTTTGCGTCATTAGCACCGTGGGCTGTGTCTTTGTATATTTTGACATTGACTGGTTTGTATAAAGGTATGCGTCTGACGTTGGTGTGGTGTCAATCTGGTGGTATACCGAACTGGAGGAAGGTGAACAGATTCATTTAGTTGCCTCTGTACTTTTATTAGTCATTCTTTTGTTAAAAAAAGTTATAGGTTTCTGCACTGCATGCAGTATAGAGTTTTTTTTTTTCTAAATTGACTTTTGATGTCTTTGTCAGATCAAATTAAAGTTAAGTACTTTGTCCTTTCCTCCCCCATGTGCTTCCATGGCTCCTTTTTACACCTCCCATTCTTTTTCTACTTCTTTTGTTTAATGGATGATAATAGTGTGCATCAGCTACTTGTAATTGGATTGAATGTCTGAGCCACCCAAAAAACAGGTTTTCAGGCAGCAAATGAACCGATCCAGATCGAGAGGACTTGTTTTGGTTCTATGATATAAAACGTGGTCAGACGCACTTGTACACCTGTCAGTGTAGTTCAGACCAAACAAAAACATCTGGAATAAACAAGGCAGGTGTGGCAGCAAATCCCAAGCCTCTAGACTCCCCAGCCTCTAGTGTCTGTTGCTACCAGCATTGAGTTGCTTCGCCCAGTAGTATCAGATTAATAATGAAAAAGAAGCATGTAAACTCATAATTGAGGTTCATATTCTGCAATGTCAGCTAAGAGACAACTCTGTTGACTGTGATTGCACTGCGTGATGAGGGAGAGGGAAGGGTCATCTCACCCATTCAGAGAAAGTGAGGTTGATTATGTTATCTTGGTCTTCTGGCTATTGATAACTGAAGTATTGCCAGGGATTGAACGCACAGGTTTTGGTGACAGTGCACTTCTTAGAAGCTCAATCAAATTGAACCAATGAAACAAACTGTTGCACATGATGTGTGACAGTGACATATGGCCACTGTCTGTTTTCTGGGCCTATGTCTTTTTAAACCTTCTACACATCCAAATCCAAAACAACCACATCCAAATACTTTTTTTTAAAAGTGTGATGCATAGTTTGCAAAACCTCATGCAAATACTAGTTACCAGTATGCACTGTACTCTTGCAGCTCATCCACAGTGTTGGTGACCTAGCACTGCTCAAAATCAGCAGGGAGCAAAGCTGCACTACACACCCAGCCTTGCAGTGAGCTCAGTGTGAAAATGCTTATCATCTGAAGGCGGCTTAGTCAAGCCAAGCTTGTTATGCTAATGCTTACATCACTCCACTGATCCTCGACTGGAGTCTTCGCCAGTATTTTCAAGTGGTGGGAAACTCCACTTAGATGTAAACGTTTAGCTGTAAGCATTTCCCACTCTAGATTAGTTGGAGTATGCTGGAGTGTATGTAGATTAAACTAGTATGTAGATTAAACTAGCCTGTAGATTAAACTAGTCTTTTATACAACCCTATACCTCTTGGTTTGGTTCCGCTTCTATGACAAGAACTTATTCAAGTTATAGTGCACATGTAAGTGTGTTTTAATAGAGAATGGCCATTATATCCATGGTAACTTTCTAAACTATAAAATGCCAGTATCCTGTTGCCAAGCAGTTTATTTTTAAATTTCATGTCATGCACTCTTGATATAGCGCTGAGTACTTGACAGTTAACTGCAATGTATATCATTTGTTTTTAAAGAACCATTTACCATTCAAAGTACATAATAAAAGAAAGCTTCCGTACTGGAAATTGATTATTTTTTTTGTATCTCATCAATATTTATGATGCTGTATAATTTAATTTTAAAAGCAGTAAAAAAAAAGCAGCTATGTCGGATGTGTAAGGTATTCTTTTAACACAGAGTATTAAATACTCTGTAAGCATGAGTTACTGTAACATTAATTTTATTAATGCGATATTGTTAATGCAAAATTAGCATCTTATATAGTAATGCCGTATTACACTGTGACATATTCTGCAAGCGACGGCCTCTTTCAATGCAGTTTCCTCTAAACACCTTTACTCACAGCTCACAGACAATAAGCATGACTCAGCGTGGTCTGTGAATGGGCGCTGGAGGAGCAGGTGAGTGGAGTAACTATGAACTATAAGAGCGCTTTCATTTATCAGCTCCTCAGTGCCATTTGGAATGAGAATATAACTCTGTTTTCTTGTCGATTTTATCTTTTACGAAGGCCACTGTTAAAGCCTGATAACACCTTTGTCCGTTATCAACCTTGGTTGTGTCACTGCACAAAATGTGGTTGTACTGCACTAAATAAATACAAAAGTTTGGGTATTCCTGGTCATATTACATGGTTTATTCATTTTCTAAAAGAAGAGGAATAAGATCCAGCCCCAAGCCCGAACTGATATGTGGCTCTGTGGTAAAATGCTTCTCCATTTTTTTCTTTTTTCTGCACACATACCTTTGGTAATTGTGACCAAATAGTTAATTTTTCATTTCAGCATGCTACAAAACTCCAGGATTCATCTGGTTTATATCAGGGCTGTGCTATTTCAGGCTTTTGGAGTGAGATCACGGTTACTTTATGTTCACCATTCCACGCTGATGATGTTTGTGCAGTGACACTGTGCAGTGAGACAGTGCATCGCTATGTTAGCCAACTTTTCCTGCACATCCATGGTAGTGTTTTTTTTGTTTTTTTTTTACCAAAATGACCAGTTTCATCTCAGATTTTTTGTGGTCCTCCAGATTTTATATCTTAGAATTTTTTGTCTTGTCTTGCTTAGTAATAGTCAGTTATTGTCTATGCCTGGCCTATATATAGATCGAATGACTCAAATAAGCCTTTAGAATAAATGGTATTTGTTGAAATGTGCCATATTTTGGGTTGACTTATACAGGTGTTTTATTAACGTTTTCCCACATAGGAAATTAACAGAACAATTTTTAAAAACATGCACACAGTTTAACAATGTACTGTTGTGGGGAATAGCATAAATGTGTCATCACCGGTTTCACAACTTATAAAAAATACTATTGTGACATACTCTGTCTTGTGAATATCGAATTATTGTGATATAAAATTATATTGCACTTCCTTAGGTGCAGTGTAATGTATAAGTTATTCAGTGAAGAAGGGTTCCAGGGGAATAGGAAACATAAACATGCATCAGAACTACTTCCATTATCCTACAGGTTTGATAAGAAACGTAACAGTAGTGCTTTTTTTGCCGGTAAACACAGCTGATTATTTTTATTCAGCACTGGCACTCGAAATGACTCAATGTTCAGAGTTATCTTATAGTGAGTGAATGACATAGACTTTTCTGTTTACCTTACTGTAGAGCTTAGCGGCCTTTGTCTGTGAGACTGGATTATGGGTGTGTGTGCACAGTGCCACTTCCAGTGCATGTACTGAATGGCTTGATATCATCTCGGTGAATGAATCAGAGCAGGAGAGTGGGCAGATGGGGCTTGTTGAGTGGGTGTTGCGTGGTTGACTGCTGCAGTCTAGTACAGCTTTGTGATGAACTGATGCTACTTCAGAACGCAGAGCCATCCAGAATGAATCTACGAGCATTTAACCACGTTCTAGTATTCATCCTGGCTTAAATCGTCTGGCTAGACCCCTTCATTCCGTCCATGATGCTCCATGTTTTGCCTGCACTGGTCACAGTGTAAGCTTTCATCAAATTAAAGCTCATGAAATGTCTGCAGGCCATGCATAGTAATTTCTGTGTCCTCCTGACTGCCCAAACAGAGCTATTGACCTATAACCCATTAGAGCAGTTGGGTTTTCGTGGTGAGTCATTCTATGATACTTCATAGGATGTGTGTGTGTTCATGTTTGTGTGTGTGTGTGTGTTTATCATTAGTTAGTAAACAATGCTGTCTTAGAAAGCCTGCAGTTTTCACTTCAGCTGCAACTACACATGGTCTTGCAAACAGATCCTCAAACATTTGTACAGCGTCTTCTCTTAGCTGATCTGGTGGTCTGTAGAACTAATATTTTCTGTGTATTTTCTCCACTCTGTGTTTCTTCCGCTGTTTCTCGCTCACTTTTCGTTCAAGCAGTGTGCTCACAGTGGGAAATGCAGCGTGTGATGAGTTTTACGACCATAGATTTACTTGTTTTGTTTCATATCTATTTCCACTGAAGGGTGTATTGTAATATATTATCTGCTCTGTGTTAATGCCTGGATGAGGTTCCATTACCACTGAGAAACGCAAAACACCGCATATTCTTTGCACTCAGCAGTCGCAGGCTACAGTACATGGCAGAAGGAAAAGAACATTTAAAAATTTCAAAACGCCAGCCAGCAGTGACACATTTAGCATTAATTACAGCTGTGCCCAAAAATGTGTGCTAACTGTCCTTGCTGTCTTATCAGGACCATGAAGAACAGCGGTCACTGTTTGGCGCATGCCTTGCGTAGGAAGATTGACTTGTGTATAATGACACTTGAAAGAGTTTTTGCCATTAAATTGTTACATGGAGTATTTTGCACATTTTTTCAGTGTTCTACGTTTAATAAGAAATGATAACAGTAAAAATAATGATACTTGAAATATGAACTAACTGATATATTTAGCCACTGAACAGTTGTATGCAAAAGTTTGGGTATTCCTGGTCATATTACATGGTTTATTCATTTTCTGAAAAAAGAGGAATAAGATCCAGCCCCAAGCTTAAATTGATATGTGGCTCTGTGGTAAACTGCTTCTGCATTTTTTTTTCTTGTACACATACCTTTGGTAATTGTACCCAAATGGTAAATTTTTCATTTCAGCAGACAACAAAACTCCAGGATTCATCCTTCTCTTAGAAGCAGTTATTTTTTGTCTTTTCTTGCTTAGGAATAGTCTGGTATCTTTAAACACAGCAGCTTGAGAGGTTGGAAGGGTCTCAAACTTTTAAATTGTCTATGCCTGGCCTATATATAGATCTAATGACCCATATAAGCCATTAGCATAAATGGTTCTTATGCACGGAAATTTGTTGAAATATTTAGGTTTGGCCTATACAGATGAAGTTGGTCAGTTAGTTCATATTACAAAACTTGAAATATGAACCAACTGACATGTTCAACCAGTGGATAACTTTCATATATTGTGAGTTTACTTGAAATGAATTTCAGACCAATATTTTTATAAGCGATCTAGACATTGTTTTCACTCAAGCAAACATACCAAAAACTGTGCATTCATGTGGAAAAAAGGTGCCACAAAGAGTTCTTTAAGTGATGCCATAGAAGAACCATTTTAAATCCTTAAAGAACCATTTTTATGATTAAAATGTGTAGAAAAATTAAAAAGTTTACATATACAGATTCTTTACCCATTTATTTATTCTTCCAAGAACCTGTACATTATGTGGAGGTTCTTTACACTTGCATTGTATTTGAACAGCCGATAAAGTTGCATTTGCAAGTGGGAAACTTTGAATGGCTGTGAAATATTATATTTTTTGAATCTCAAAAAAATGTACCTTGTGTAATTCTATATAATCTATAGGGCCCTTGATACAGCAATAAAAAAGCAGGATACTCTGGAACTTAATGGTCTCTCTGTGCTTACGTTCTGACATGCACCACACCAAGTTAAGCCTTTGCTATGAACTAGGGCATGAACAGAAAAGCCCATTTGTCGGTGCGTCGACGTCAGAGGCAGAATCTGATGACTCCTGAGAGAAGTTGACAAGTTGTGTGTTTATTTCCTCTCTCTGTGTGCACGCTTGTGTACACAAAGCAATCTCTGCCTCTGATTGGCTTATGCTGACATGCGTTCCTTGACTTAACCAATTATTATAGTCATTTTATAAAAAAGGGCGGTAACATTAGTGCGAGGAGGAGAATCTAAACACAAGACCAAAACAAGACGAGAGACACGGCAGCGCGGTGGAGATACTTCACTCTAGACACACAAACAGCACAGTGACCTGCACAATCGGTACAGTACAGTACAGTAAGAGTACCGGCGTTCTGCACGGTGTCTGAAACGGCATCCACTAGCTAACATGGGTGATGCTGCACTGCAGGAGTCATCCAGTCCAGAGGAGCGGAGTCGCTTTACAGAAAAGCCTCTGACTGATAAGAAAAAACAGCAGATCACAGATCTGCTTGTTCATTTCATCGTTAAAGATGTGAGACCTTTGGCTGCAGTACAAGTTTAATAAAACTTTAATAAAAGCTGCTCATTGCTGAACGCCTGTGTTCCTTTGCTGCGTCTGTGTGATGATGTTGTCAAATGAATTGTCGCCTCGACTTTGACTTTATTGACGGATAAGTGGATCTTAAAAAATCATTAAAGTCGTTAATGCCCTACTACATACAATCTTCCAGTGTATGCACATAACGCATGCATGTTGAACTCAGGATGGTCTTTTTAATTAGCTGATTATTTGAATCGGGTAAGTTAGAAAAGGAAATTACAAACATATGCTGGATAGGGGTACTCCAGGGTCAGAACTGGCTACTGCTTAAGACATGATTTGACAACCTGAGGTTTGGGGGTTAATTCTTGATAAAAGAAACAAAACAAATCTGGAATTGAGTGGTGCAGTGAAATAACTCCGGGTGGGCGTATGGCCCTGGCCCTTTTAGTTCCCGGTTGGCCCGGTTCCCTGCAGTAGATTCCGCTGTGTGCCGCAGAGTGCTGATTGCAGCGATGGGAAAGCACTTCAGGGGCTGCCCCACATCTCACACACTCACTCACACACATACACACACACACACACACACACAGAGAAACTTCACCACTGGCCAGGGAGAGGGGAGCTGCTTTGTCACACACACATACACACGCGCACATCCCTGTACTGTCTGCCTGAAGACTGTGCTCACTCTCTCACACACACCCAGCCATGCAGGAGCAGAGACAGAGCAGCTCAGAGGTAAGAGCAGAGAATGGGGATTATACGAGTTATTTTAGCTTTCACTAGAGAGCGCAAAACGTTATAGCAGAGCTAACATAAGGATTTGAATGGAAAACTGGTTGAGCATTCGCTTGCTGGGGTTTTTTTTCAGGTGGCTGTCACTAAACTCTGACAGAACAACTGCAGCATAAGTGTCTCGCCCTGCCCTCCTTCTGTCTTCTCCCTCTCCCGCTTACTGAAACTCTCCCTCGATCTGTGCCTTCTCTCTCTAGCGCTGGCCTGCAAGCATCCGATTCATGATGTTACATGAGTTCATGATCATTTTCTCTCACCTCCCTCTCATTTCTCTTTCTCGTTCTTTCCTCTCCTTTTTCCTGTCTCTCCCACTCACTCACTGAGGGCAATTCTGCCAGTAGTCTCCCTTTTGAACCACTGCAGATGGAGCATGTGGAAGTGTGTACTTGTGTGCTCCAGCTTCTAATCAATAAAGCACTTTACAAAGGAACAGATTCCAGCACTCTGTGTCTAGTCTGATGACCAGTTGTGCAATGTTTCTCTCAAAATGGTTGTGACTGGGAAAGATACGTCACTTCTCACAAGTCCCATGTACACACACACACACAAACTAGAAGGCCAGCATGCTGACAGATAGGGCTGCACAGTATAGACAGATATGTATATTGTGAGTATGTTGCGATTAGGATGGCCCATATCATTCCATTTTTTTCCAAACTTTTAGTCCCCACCAGAGTTCCACAACACAAAAAACACACACACACAAACACAAACATACACTTGCACCCCTAGAATTTCACAAGTCACCCCTCTTCTCTGGACGTAAGATAGATTGAATTGAAAATTATTAAATGACATAAAAGAAATGTCCAAACATACATTGTTTGGCTCTAGCTTTGACTGTTGATCAACACAGAAGTAGAAGAAGCTGAACCCATCCTCAGGCACTTGTTTAGCCATTCGGAGATGAGAGACAGAGACAAACAGAGGCAGCAGGCTAGCTTATTGATTCATCTGGTATGAACAGCCATAAAATTTAATAAATAAATAAATCCCTAATGACAGTATCCACTTTCAGCAGTATAGTACACATTGCCCCACTGCAAAAAAACCCCAAAACATTCTGGTATGGTTTGAGGATCATTGTAAAGGGTTCAGGGGTGACATGGTCTCATCATGTGCTGGACAAACTGGTCCGATTCATCAGGGCATCATCTCACAGAATCTTTAGGTTTGAATGTTATTGCTGGTTGGTGTACTGCAGTCTAATATCAACATTTCAAAAATATTGCTCAGTCCTACTGGCAGAAAGAAGAATGAAAGGCAGATAAAGCGTAACAGAAATAGAAGCGAAGTTACACTACGAGAAAGAACTAGGGTGAAAAGAAAACTGGAAGTGAAATTGATGGAGAGATTATGTGTGAGTTGAATGTGTTCCCAGTTGTGTGTTCACACGCTTTCTGTTGATCAGCTCCAGTCTGGATCTCCGAGTGCAGTCTTCATTCTGCTGCCCATCTCTCCACTGCCCAGCACAATATCTCCATTGTTCACTCAGCCTCTCTTGTTACAGCCTGCTTCCATGGCTAGACAGCCATGTGTATGTGTGTGTGTGTGTGTGTGTGTGTGTGTGTGTGTGTGTGTGTGTGTGTGAGAGAGAGAGAGAAAAAGAGAGAGAGAGAGAGAGAGAGAGAGAG
>JBBPCY010060092.1:0-12541 GCA_037974405.1 Brachyalestes nurse
ACTGAGTGAGTGAGTCAGTGTGTGTGTCAGTGTGTGTCAGTGAGTGAGTGAGTGTGTGTGTGTTTGACTGTAAGTGAGAGTGAGTGAGTGAGTGAGTGAGTGTGTGTGTGTGTGTGTGTTTTTTGACTGTGTGAATGTGTGTCAGTGTGTGTGTGTGTGTCAGTGAGTGAGTGACACTAACAATAGAATTTAAATGGTCTAAGGGTTGACTAAGGGACGCTACTCGTATTTATACAACTATATATGTGCCAAATAAAAATCTTGATTTTATTCCAGAGAGGCTCAGTGCCAGATTTCTACATACAAGAGTACACTGGAAGAGGTGGGGAAATAAAAACACAGAGCAGTTCAGAGTAATCTGCCTTTAAAAGGATAGTTGATACACACTACACACGCCACAGCATTAAATACCCCTGTGACACTCTGTGTGCCATCACTTTCACAACTCTGAGGTTTATTAGAGGGCTTGATAACCTTTTATATCGAGACTGATACCTTAAATAACAGAAGGGGGAGAAAACGCAGACCCCCGAGGAATGGAAACTGTCACATAGTCTGATGACTCAATTACAGAAACCGCAGTCATCCCCATGATCTCTGCTTTTGACCTTTACTCTTCCCAGACTTCGGTTCTCACACAGAAACTCCCTCTTATCTCAAGACGGGGGTGTGAAGCAACACAAGACCATAAATTAACCTGTAAGATTTAATGGAGAAAATAATGAAGTCATGATAAAGCCCAAAGGCAAGAAGAAGTTACTGCCACAATAATATTCAGAGACTGCTGATAACAATTACCACCTACAGTTCAATAAATATCCTGCAATCACGGTACTGATGGTTTAACATGCGTTTCTGAACTTCTGTAGTTCAGTCCTTAGTTGTTCAGGGCTGTGGGGCTGCACATTTTCCACTCCGCTCTCCAGCCACCTCAGCTGAGCTCACGTAGCAGTCGTTGAGCAACAGGGATTACAGAAAACAGTAAAAAAAATATATATAAATCCAGTGTAGTCCATATTTACACAGTCATTTTACACACTGTTTAGTCACACTGGTCTCTCTGGGGAACAGGTGGGCCGCATGAGGCAGAGAACAGCTGTCAGCATGAAAGCAGAGCTAAATCATGGCCATATGCAATTATAAAATCTCCAACAGGCACATTTTCTTAACATCAAAAATGGTGACGTTTAATGTACAGTATGGTCATAAGCATCATCCCGTGACATTCGTATGCTAATTAATTTTGACAATTTTAAAGCTGTTTTGTGGGGCAGCTGGTGGCCTGGTGGTTATGGAGTTGCCCCTGTAATCTGAAGTTTGTGGGTTTGAATCCCAGGAATGCCAGCGGCACTACTGGGATACCCCTGAGCAAGGTACCGTCCCCACACACTGCTCCCTGGGGGGCTGGGTTCCTGACTGCCCACTGCTTTAAATGGTGAATGGGTTAAATGGGTTAAACACAGAGAAAGAATGGTGTGTTCACACATGACTATAAGGCCCAGTTTACTTTAAACCTGTTGTCAATATTGAACTCATTACCACAGTAAACTACTAGGCTAGCGAGGCACGCAACAGGAATTCTAAACACTAAGCTACAAGAAACAGGCAACCCAGTGAGAATGTGAATCACAGTTTACTGATAAGCTCACTTAAACAACAGCCTTACATTTTGCAGCATTTCCAGTCATATATAGTGGATACATACAAGGGTATTAGTTTCCCTGGAGGGAACCTGGAACATCTGCGTTCCAAAGGTTCCTGTGGATTGTTAATAAATAAAGATAAGATAAACCTTTATTAAAAGTTGCAAAATATGCATTGTCACAGGAGCGAAGTGGATATATATAATGTATAGTTTTTTGTATTATACTGTTATATTGTATAGTTTTTATTCTATTGGTTGTGCTGCTTCTACTTTCTTCTCTTGACCTGTCCACTTCGCTCCTGTAATAAGTAATATATATATATATATATATATATATATGTACTGTATATGCATGCATGTACACAGTGGAGTTTCTACAGATGCGTAGGAGCAGCAGACGTTAAATGATACAGTAATATTGCACCAGAAAATTGCTCATTGCAGACAGTAATATTGCACCATAAATATTACACGTTGCATGAGAATTTCCTTTCAGCCTTCAGAGATTCCTGTGATGCTGGTTGTGGTTACTGAGCAGATATTCAGGGGCTTGTTAGGATCTTGAAACTTCAGGTGTTGTAGATGGCGGGGGGCCATATTCAGAATTTCTGAATCGTGGGGTTTCGGCTGAGGTTTGGTTTCAAAGTTTTGAATTGTTGAGGGGGTCTGTCGAACCGTTCTCGCCACGGCCGTGTCACCACGCCTCCACATTTTCTTTTTTTAGATCCTGGGCTTGACATGAAATATTGAGGGCTGTTTCCCCAATCGCCCATGTCTAAGAACGCCCCTACAGACACAGCCTTCAAAGTTTGAGGGAGTTTTTTTTATGTGGCTCCTCGTTTGTGAACTCACTGATAGAACACAAAGACACGAGGGCCTCTTGTGGCCACTGAAGGAACTGCAGTTCATGTTCGTCAATAAATTCGTCAAATTATGAAGATAATTCTCAGCCTCTTACCACTATAAAATATCATTTTGGGTGTTTTTTTCAAGGAAATAGGAAGGTGTTATGACTTTGCTTCTAGAACATCAAGAACACTACATTTTATTTAGAAGTATGATGCACACACACACCACTTACAAACACACTGTATTTTTTGTTGTCCTCATTTTCCCTGCAAATAACTAATTATATTTCTTAGACAGCATATTTTAATGCATTCTCTTCTAATAAAAAAAATATAAAGAACCAATCCTTTATTATTCTTGCATATAACTGAATGCAGTTCTAATTTAGTTGTAAAGCATCTTCTGCAACAGGTGTTTTCACAAAGGAATAAAATCAAAGTCGAGGAAAGGAGGACCTTTGAATTACATACAAAAATTACATATGTGTTGCTTAGGGATCACAATTGTTCAGAAATTGTCCTGATTGTCCTGATTTCATTTACTCATTCTGTGTTAATTTATGTGCTGTTAGTACAGAACACAAATTGTTGCTTTACTGCCAGATTTACAACAGGGGGCAGTGTTGTGGGTTTTTACAAGAGGAAAATAGATTGTCAGTAGTAAAATAAATCTATCTATATATCTATCTGTCTGTCTGTCTATCTGTATGTCTGTCTGTTCGTCCGTCTGTCTGTTTATTTTAAATGTATGAGCCATTTAAAACATTTATTTTGAAAGGGCTCATATCATGGTATTTTTTATTATGAATTTGATGTAGTATGACCGCACTGTTACAGTTTAAACACTCCCCCATCCGTAAACTCCAAATATCGGAATGAAGCCTGTAATGTAGGCCTGCTGCTTTACCCACTTTGCAGTAATTGTTTTAACTTTTGCTGCTTTTAGAACAAGCCACAAAGCAAATCAGGCAATCAGAGCAGAGCTCATTTACACATTTCAGTCTTAAAGGCACAATAACATGCTAAGGGATGAATAGGGGCTGAAAAATTGTCATGTAAAAATGATGACTGATTTGGTGCGTAAAACCAAAAATATGAGGTCTTTAAATACTCTGTTTAAACACCTCCACCTCTCTCTTTCCCTCTCTCTCTCTCTCTCTCTCTCTCGCTCTCTGGAAACAACCTGCATTCTTCATCAAATTCTCCTCATTCAGACTTTATCATGTGCTGTGGAGGTGATTGTACTTCTAATGTGATCCAAAAGCCATTAATGCTTCCTGATTGATGCCTCAAGCTCCCCTTCCCCAGATGTGCACCGGGCAAGTTTACAGAGCAGAGACGAGCCCAAAAGCCCGAAACCCTCACAGTCTCCAGGCTGCCTCCACTCATGCCAACTAATTAGAGAGGAAAATCTCTCTCTCCTCATTTCTCTCTCTCTCTCCCCTTCTCCCCCATCTCTCGCGCTCGCCCTCTCTCTCTCTCTCTCTCTCTCTCTCACTGTCTATCTCTCCTCATTTCTCTCTCTGTCTCTGTCTCTCTCTCCTCATTTCTCGCTCTCCCCTTTGTCTCTCTCTCTCTCTCACTCTTTCTCTGTCTCTCTCTCTCTCTTCTCTTTCTGTCTCTCTTCTCTCTTCTCTCGAGTCAGCATTATATAAAAGTATAAAGAGCGCTCTCCCATTCTCTCTCATCACTATCTCCTTCTTTCTCTTCATTTCTCTCTCTCTGTCTCTGTCTGTCTGTCTGTCTGTCTGTCTGTCTCTCTTATTATAAAGCGTTCTGAGGAACATTATCCGGTTTATTACGAAGTCAAGTCAGCCATGGAATGGATGTCTGTGGTTAAATAAAGCCACAAGCCGTTTGTCATTTACCTTCGCAGAAAGGCAGAAGGAGCAGGAGCACATTTTCTGTCTGAACCCGACTCCAGTTAAAACAGCGAGATGTCACCAGCTGTTTATAGTCACTGGATAACTCTCTCTCTCTTTTGGTTTGAAGCTGTAAATCCGATGATAATATCACTTGCAAAAGACATTTGGTGTGAACCTCTTGCACTCTTAAAAAAACCCTGTCATTACCACAGAAATCATCATATTTGCCATTCAAATATCAGGACGATATTACAGACAGATGTTTTGATATGACAGATAAGTGATAGATGACAGATTTATTGTACTCCAGAAGAACAGCATTTGGTGCACCCCTACAGGAATATTTGGACAAAAAAAACTGAATTGACACAGTTCTGACCCCAGGTGTGGTCAATCAGCCAAAACATGTATGGAGTCCAAACTGAAGAGCAATTTTCCAAAACTCAGTCCATTTTTTGTGATTTTTTAGGTAACACTACTATTGGCATACTTAGTAGAGTTAGCTTAGTAGCTTACCCAGGTCTCCCAGGCGGTAGACCATAAACAAAGATGGCTCTATGCTGTGTCATGTAGTAGAATATAAATGTCATGTAGTAGGACATAAATATTAAACTTGTAACTTTTGTGACACTGCATATCAATTTACTGAAAAATTGTTTTCATTATATTTTTAAAGAATGCCCGTACTAAAATGTGCAGGAGTTGCACTTTAGAAACAGGCATTGGAAACCATGTAACTGTAAAATTTCAATTTAAAAATGGATTCCATGTAAGAATTGCTTTCCAAAAGGTAAAACAAGTAAAACACAATTTTCCGGAAAAAAATGCTTTTGGGCTGAGTGAGTTTTGGAAATGTGCTTTTTATTTCCAAAATGTCCTTATCAATTGTTCTTATTTAGCTACAAGGCCAACATTGCTAACACAAGAAGCCAACAAGGGGCAGCTGGTGGCCTAGTGGTTGGGTGTGCTGTGGTGTGTTCACATATGACAGAATGGTGTGCTTAATTATGTGTGCATGTTTGATGGTTGCAAAAAAGTATAAATATGAGAGCCTGAGTTGGTGTAAATACACAAATGCAATCATGAGATTCACTGCAATGGAGCTAAATTGTTTAACTTGTTTTACTGTTAGCAGATGCTGCAGGAGTTTACTGCCACCTTGTGGACAAATTGCAAACTGCAGATTTGTAAAGGAGCCTTATTTTTTAAAATGATAATCTCTATTTTAAAAATATAAGCAATGTTGTCACCTATTGTAAAATATTTCAGCCGACCCAACATGAAGAGCACTGAATCTTCTGGTTCATTGTACAGGAATCTGAACACTGAGTCTGTGAGATGAGCAAAGATACTTTGGTCCTGTGAGAGAGAGGGAGAGTGAATACAGTGCTGTGAAAAGCCCTTTATCTGCCACTTTGAGGGCTAATAAAGAGCCGCCATTGTCCTCTCCCTCACAACCGCCCTCTATCCTCTTGTCCTGGTTTTTCCCTCCCACTCTTTTCCTTCATATCTGGTAGCATATTTACAGTTGGACAGATCTCACAGATAAAGAGAATGTGTGTTGCACTGATCACCAGATGAATGTGAAAGCAGATTGTGAGAAAAAGCCATTGGCTGATCTAGATATACTTGGCTACGGGGTGAAGTTTAGGCCATTCTGATGTGATAGGCTTGCAGCTGTGGTGTTACAGTGCTGAGAGCTTCCCTAATCATCTCTCGTTTTGCTGAGGGCTTGGTGGTGTGCTGTGTGGGTCAGTAAAACCACAGTATTACTGATAAGACCATAATGCATCTTCCGCACTGAGCTTCCTGACCTGCAATCCATCTACACCAAGCAGAGCTGGACCTAAAGCCAGGAAGATAATGGAAGACCTCAACCATCCCCTAATGGACTCTTCTACCTGCTGAGGTCAGGGAAGCACTTCTGCTCCCTTAAGCCCCACACAGAGAGAATTAACTATGAACTATCTATGAAATCAAACTAATTCAATACATTGTGAAGGCAGGGCCAAAAGTTATGGTGCGATGATAACATAATCTAATAGACAGCTAGCTCGCAGTTACCCCACAGGGGCAGCTGGTGGCCTGGTGGTTAGGGAGTTGCCCCTGTGATCCAAAGGCTGTGGGTTTGAATCCCAGGACAGCTAGTGACACCACTGAGTTACCCTTGAGCAAAGTACCGTCCCCACACACTGCTCCCTGGGCACTGCTTTCCTGGTGGCCCGCTGCTTCACTTGGTGAATGGGTTAAATACAGAGAGAGAATTTCACACTGCGTGCTGTGGTGTGTTCATGTATGACCAACGGACACTTTGCACTTAACGAAAGCTAACATGGTTGAAAAGGCCCCTCAGAGTTAAGTGATGTTAAGAGGGTTTGGTACCCAAAGTTTTCTTTTTTTTGTCAGCCATGCTTATCTCTGACTGGACTAAAAGTCCAAAAGTATAAATTTCATGATGGCTGCTACTACTGCATTCAGGTCAATGTAAGGCACTTTTACAGATGTGGTAAATTGTACAAAAAAGTTTATTACAGATAATATAACAGCCCCACACGGTTTGAGGTGAGTGTGTGTTGATTATTTAGTACAATGCCAGACCAGCTAGGTAATTGCATAAACATAATATTTTATTGTCAAACTAACATTTTAAAACAAGTTACATCATTAGGAAATGTCTTCTTCCTTTGCTCTCTTTCTAATCCCCAAGGCAGGACCTTCTAAAAGTTCAGAAAAGGACCAGAGGCACATGCAGATGCACAATACACTGTTTATTCTCTCTTCATATGTAGACAAAAAGATAAAACATTTTGTTCAAGGTGTTTTCACTGAAATAATGCTTTAATGTTTCTGACGTTTACAGCATGTGCAATAACATACATTACGTACATCATTTACATTGATGTAGATGTTAATTTCACTGCATAGTGCACATATGGTTTAATAGAGATAAAAAAAAAACAGAAATAGTGACAAAAGCAATACAATCGACTTCTCTTCAATAAGGCTTCCATTTGACCCCAAAATTCCTGATTCACATTCCAATGGAAAAAGTGCGACATACTGCAACATGTCTGTGACATCGAAGTCCTAAATGATTTTTTCCATCAAAAATATTCTAATAGCAATTTCGACATGGTCTACTTTCGACTAGCATTTTGTGTAATACGTACAGCGATTTTAACTGTGTTGTTAAGGACAACACGTCCTCCTGCATTAAGGAGTGTCATTTGCCAAAGCAAACGTTTCCTTTAAATGTGAAAAAAAGAGGTTTCTAACCGAGGTCAGGTAAGATATACTCAATAATACATTTCTGGTATGTTAGAAACACTTACTCTGCAGTCAGGCGAGAAAAATAGCAACAAAATACAAGCCATACATTCAAGATAAAATAAAAAAAAATAGCTTCAAGTGTCTGAGCTTAGCTGCTTGCTAGGAGTCCGTTATTGTGCATTAAATCATTATTGAACAAAAAGCTCAGAAATCAAGTGAGGAATTACCAGAAAGGGACACCTTTCATCGGGTATCGACAGTTTCAACAGTCTTTTTCCCTGTAGGTGGTTATGTGTGTGCGTGCGTGCGTGCATGTGTGTGTGTGTGTGTGTGTATGTGCACACACCGCTGGGAGGGTGTGTGTTGTCTTTGGTGGACGATCTGATACGTGATCATTCTGTAATACTGATGTGGAAACAGGCACTTAGGGAGAAGCCAGGTCAGTCCAAAACTAACAAATTCACCAAGCACACAAAACCATCTACACAGTTCTACATACAGCTCATACACATCCCATCAAAGGTTGTTCAATGTCTTTATGCCCAGGTTGGTCATGTTCAGTTCCACCCACTAGATAGGACTCTCATAATCGCATAATCTCAGCAATGCTGGCTGGGAGAATGGTAATATGTGCTTCATGTGAGAACACTAACTGCCACTTTTGATGTTAGCTAATGCCCGGGCTGGCTAGCATTGAGCATTTTAATACAAATCTTTCTTGGTAACGCTTTACTGCAAGGTAGCATTCATAAGGCTTCATGACATCTACATACGCCTTTTAGAACAACTGATATTAACCAACATTGACTATTATAAAGGCTATTTCCAAAAGGTTAGCATTGTCATCACACTTTCTGGGGTAAAACTGGAAAAAGTCACCTTTATGAGTGACACTTTACAAATGTTTATAAACTTTAAAAACCTTTATAAATGTTAACAAAGAAGTGCTGAGAGGTGGCCTTCCATCCACGCTGGCCCCTCTCTCTGACCCGTTCTGGCCACTCTCCTCAGGCCTTGACTCTACTTTTGGGGGCAGTAAACCTATATAAACTTGTATAAAGGCTTATTCCAAAAGTGCCAGTTGTCATAACACTTTCCGGAGTCAAATCATTAAAAAAAAGCCTTTATATAACTGAAAAAATGTATACATGGGTCAGTGTCAATTGTTCTTAAATGTTTATAAAGATGTCATGGAGCCTTTCAAATCATGTCCTTAAAGTCATGACCCAAAAGATACTTGGAGGAACAAAGGTTTTAGCACAAAGCTGCTTTGTAAAACCTTTGCAGGTATTTTATCTCTTGAAACATGGCAATGAAAATGAAATATCACTCAGAAAAGTACACAAATCTTTGAAGGGCAATGTGGGCTGTGAATGTATTTTCCTACTTGAATCAAATTTATGTTACATTCATAGCTAAGCTGAACATTAGGATGTATAGATTGCAGTATAAACCAAGGCTGTTCAACCTCTGTTTGAGATTTGGCCTCATGCAGAGTTCAGGTCCATCCCTAATCCAACACACCTGACCCAGTTAAACATGCTCTACAGGAACATCTGGACATTAGAACCAGATGGAGTCTAGGCTGGATTTAGATCACCAGGGTCAGAGATCTTTCCTGCTGTAAACTCCAATGGAAGGAGAATGGGGTTGCATATCTTCAGCTGAGATGATTCACGACAGTCAGAGCAGCGTGCAGAAGGTAATACTGAGTACACAGAGAAATACTGAAGCCGCATAATATTGAGAACTTCAAGTAAAACACCATGAATCTCTTTATCAGAATTATAAGACTGGTTTCTCAGACACATATTAGGCCTAGTCTTGGACTAAACTGTGGGACCAAAGGTGTATCACCAGTCAAGGCTTAGGCTTAATGTTTAGTATCAGATAAACTGGCCCATACTGTGTGATACTCCCTAATACTGCATGGTGTATTAAACATTATATATTTTGACAAAATAATGATCAGGTTAAGGATTTAGACGGGAAAAAAGTTCATGTGGTTTTACTGGACTGCAAGACTATAGTCAGCCATGTGTAACTTAACTGTAATAAAGTGTAATATTATAATAAAGAGATTCATAATAATAAATGCAACCAAAACAGGAGCTTCTAATTACAGAACAAGCTGGGTTTAACTCGTAAAGTCCAACGTTTTCTATTACTATGCTATTTGGAGAACTTCAAGTAAAACAGCATGAACCTCTTTATTGGGGTTATAGGACTGGTTTCCCAGACACAAAATTGGCCTAGTATTGGATTAAACTGCAGTACCAATGGTATATCACCAGTCTAGGCTTAGGCTTAATGTCTGGAGGCTGGGAAACTGGCCCATACTGTCTGAAAGTCTCTAATACTGCATACTGCATAAACCTGATATATTTTGACAAAAAGAAAATGTATCAAAGCATTGTTATCAGGTTCCTGATTTAGACTGGAGTTGTCCACTTTACCCTCTAACTCGACTAGTCTACTGGTCAGTTTCAGCTTTCTTCTTCAGCTAAGATTCTGTCAGTTGCTGGTTGCTTATTTGCTTATTTGTTCAAGGCAGCCATGCTTATCCGAATAATAATAATATGTAGTAATGTAATAAAGAGATTCTTAATAATATATGCAATCAAAACAGAAGCTTCCAGTTACAGAACAAGCTGGTTTTAAGTCATGAAGTCAAATGTCTTCTATTTCTATGCTATTTGATTTGGTTCCTGAGGCTGGCTTTACGCAGTGAAACTTTCATGCAACTTCAGCTGCTTAGTGCTTATGTGAAGCAGCTGCAAGACGTTACATGATCAAAACACGGATGGCGGTTCATCGGATCTCATCAAACATGTCATTTAAACCGACTAATTTCAAAAGACACATCATGGACAACTGGAAAATTTTTTACTGGAAAGCAGTTGGCTGAACTGGTTGACTGTGCCAGCATTTGTTCTGCTTTGTTTGGCTGTTGTAGCATCTTAGAGCTTTGATGGTGTTCATGTTACCATGGTAACAGCCCCAACTCATTTACCACTTATTTAAAAACCCATCAATCAAGTACCGATTTCATGCAAGCAGTGATGTGATGCCCTACATTGTGACCACATTTATTGCAGATGCATCATCAGAGATGTTTCTGGATGGCTTGGAGATAAGAACATTGATAATAATAATAATTCTGAACTTAGGCACAATACAGGTCAACTAATTGGAGGCCTTTCATTTATGTCTTAAAGGCACAGGCAGTTAAATTTTAAAGGAGGTTGTAAAATAATCATGTAAAATGATTTTGGTACATAAACCTTTACAAACAGTACATGGGGTGATGGTGGTGGTCTAGTGGGTAGGATACTTGCCTCTGGAGCAAGAGGTCATGGGTTCGAATCCTACCTTCAGTACACCATCACTGGGTTCCTGAGCGAGACCCTTAACCCCAAGTTGCTCCAGGGAGACTGCCCCCTGTAGTTGCTTTGGATAAAAGCGTCTGCTAAATGGCGTAAATGTAAATGTATAAGTAGATCTCAGGGAAAAATAGGAAAGACACCAGGACTAGTTGCATGAAAGCTTCACTGTGTAAAGCAAGCCTCCACTGAGGACAGCTCTAGTTTAAACCCACACAGACACACCTGCATGGCCCGTTCCTAACCATTGTTTCAAGCAGAGTGGTATATTTGGCTGTGCTTCATCAGAATGACTGAGAAAAGGAGGTAATGAACATCCAGAGTTCCAAAAACAAGTTCATTTGCTCATGACTGAAGAGTGAGAAAATGGCAACAGAGCTTAAGAACACACACACACACACGTACATGCACACGCACACACACATTCTCACACATCCCCTCTGTTTGAGATGCAGGGCGTCTGCTGGTTCCTTTGTGAAGGCTCAAGTGTTCCCATGCCAGCGTGTTTGCCCTGCGCTGTTTCAGTTGGCAGTGTGTAGGTTGAGGTGATGCCAGTGTGTGCCAGAAGCACTCCCTGACCTCACTGCCCCTCACCAACCCCTCGCTCCGAACGAGGCTTTCTCTAAACTGTCAGGTCCATTAGCCTATGGCGTCCCAGACGGACACGGTGCCTTCCCTCTTAGCCGATCAGCCACTGCGCTGCAGTCCTGTAGGTGGGTCAGTCAATTCAGCAGAAAAGAACAGGCCAGGATGGAGGGAGATTAAGTGTTACAGGTCACCCCCGCGTCCTCCACGTGACCGCAGTTGGTTTTGCCCCAGCCAGAGAACTTGCACTGGTGGATGGTGTCCTCTGTACCAATGCAGGCAACGTCATCCATCCAGATCAGGCCTGTACCTACAGAATAGAGAGAGAGAGGGATATCTAAGGTGCCAAAATGCCCCTCAAATTAAAAAACACATCTTGAAAGTATTGTAAACAAGCTTCAATAACTGATCAGTGCCTATCTTACAACCACTCCAAAAACCCAAAGAGAAAGAGAGAGTACATTTATTGAGGAGACTGGCACACACACACACACACACACACACACACACACACACACACACCCTGCTGCTCTAGATCACTCTTTTCCCCTCTATCTACTGTGGGTTGTGTCTCTCTGTTCCAGACTCCTTTTCTCCAGATTTCTCTTTTTGTCTCTCCTTTAGGTCACTCTCCACTCCCGTTTTGTCTCTCCTATATATACAACCAAGTAAAAAAGATAAGAGGCCGCATCATATTTTTTCTGGTTATTGCTTTTGTAATTTGCAGGAGTGTGTCTGTGTAAAATTGTTTTGTACACTTTTGACTACACTTGATTCGAAATTTCAAACAAAAAATGTTAGGAGAAAATTTTAAAATAATACAATGGAAAACTACACAAGACTCTTACATTATTTTACAACTGCAACAATTAAAATAGTGATGTTAAGAGCAGAGTGTGTGTGTGTGACTGTTTCATCCATCAGAAACTGAATCAGGAGTGAAGC
>JBBPCY010060103.1:0-12541 GCA_037974405.1 Brachyalestes nurse
TGTGTGTGTGTGTGTGTGTGTGTGTGTGTGTGTGTGTGTGTGTGTGTGTGTGTGTGTGTGTGTGTGTGTGTGTTCTACTTACCTGGGGAAGAGACCAGGATGCACTTTGGGAAGGCAATCCAGTGGAGGCAGTCTGAGCAATGTTCTTCTGAGAAACCTTGTGTCCTAGCATTTATGTGGATGTTACTTTGAAACACACTTCAGTAACATTGTTGCAAAGTACACCCCTTCATGGCAGCAGTGGCCTCTTTGACCAGGTCTCACTGCAAAAGTAGTTCAGGTTTCAGGAAAATGACAAAGAATTCAAAGTGTTGACTTGGCCTTCAAATTCCCCAGATCTCAGTCTGATCAAGAATCAGTAGGATACGCTGAACAAACTAGTCTGATCCTTAGACTAGTGTTACCGCAGCCCTTGACGAGACAGAGCAGTTTTTGTGGCATGATGGTAACCTACACAATATGAGACAGGTGATTTTACGTAATGTTATGCTTCATTTCTGTTTTTTTTTTGTAAATAGTTTCATTTAAAAGGACTGGGAATCACTGGGAAAGCATTGTAATTACACTAGAGAATCTTCCAGAAAATTATATATTTAGAACATGAAAACTTACGACAAAAGAATTTCTTTCTAAGTTCTTTCTTATCTTATCTTAAAGCACATGAAACTAAAGTTTTGGTTTCATGCACAGATCAATCTTGTGTCTCGGTACAGGTATGTACATTCATAGTTCAGGAGTGGACAGTCTAATATTTAGCAATAGGCATGCTAATGTTTTTTTTTTGCTTCTGTTTTTTCATAAATGACTTTATTTGAGTTCTTTATTTGAGTTGAGTTCTTAAACACATTCACCAGATACAAAGAGACCAAGGATGTGATTTACTTCGATGTGTTTTGACAGAAAGTAATCCACATATTTGGAGAGACTGAAAACTAAACTTAAGTCAAATGCAATGCCTTGCACTGTCTAATTCAGCAGGCACTCGTGTGCATCTATTTTCGGCCTCCTCTCTGCCGTCTCCCTGCTGGTGGCGAATGGTAAATTACCGCAGTGGAGTCTGACCTGATCTCTCCACTGCCACTCAAGGCACTGATCGGAGGAGGAAAAAAAATAACTTTTGGAGTGCTTAAGCACCCAGCTAGAGGGCAGGATGCTTGCATTTCGAATTTTCCATCCAACAGAGTGAATATGTACGACGCAGGCATAAATGGAAAACAGATGCTTCGTGGGAAATATTTTAGCACACTGAGTCTGTGGGGCCAACAAAAAGGCAGCAGGAGAGACTGTCTCTGAAGACAAAGCTGGACTGATGGGAAGAAAAAGGAAATCAGGACTGGACTAGTAGGACAGGCTCCGAGAGATGCAGAGACAAATTTACATCTGACTCGTGTGTTTTGAACTCTGATTGGTAGATCATGGCTACGCTGATCAATCGAAATAATTGGCATTCGGGTTAGTATCAGACATTCTGATGAATTCATTCTGAAGCACAGACCTTTAATAACATAAACATAAAGGAAAAGCTGCAAATAAACACGTAAAGCAGATGTTTTTTGAGAGCAAACTTTGTCTCAAGGCTGGATTTTGGCGTCTTCAGTCATGTTTATCAGGTATGCTTATGTAAGAGTTATCAGTCTCTCAGTTCTGCTGTTCTAAAAGCTACTGCCTCCATCCTCTCAGTGGGGGGCTGAGGCTGCTCAGCAGGGGGAAGGGGGGCACAGGCGTTTTGTCGCCTGCAGCAGAGAGGCACCATGCTGGGTAAGACGCAGGCTGGTCGTCCTTCTGTGCCCTCCATGCTCCTGTACCTCCTGAGCGCCTACTTCTTGTGACAGGGGCTGTACTGTCGAACCGGGTTCAGCTGAGGTCGATGCCACACAAAGAACAAACCTGCAATCACACGGAATCAGAGCAGCTACACGAGGGGGTGACCGGGACGAGCATTTATCAAACCTGCACAGCGATTTTCTGATTTTCACAGAAACACAGTGGGATTTGTATTCCCTGGACCTCCACCCTTTCCATAGATAGATAGATAGATAGATAGATAGATAGATAGAGAGATAGATAGATGACCCAGGAAATATAAATCCAACTGTGTTTATGTGTAATTCAGAAACTTGATAGATAGATATATAGATAGATATATAGATAGATATATAGATAGATATATTGATAGATAGATAAGAAACCACCCCTCCACCCTCCTCCTATTATGACAGGAATGTGCTGGAGTCTGTCCTGGATGTGGTGCAATATTCTGCATCCTTCAATATGCCAATCAACAATGTCCAGCTCAGGCTGCTGACCTCATTGAGAGGGCATGATTCCCTGCCAGCTGGAGAGAGAGATAACATCAGAAAACAAAAACAGAGGTGAGTGTTGAAACAAGGGGAGAGGGGTGAGTCATTCTGCAGCGAGTCGTCATCAGAAAGCCAGAGGTTATCTTCCCATCTACTCTGCTCCATGAGGGTCAGGCCTGCATATGTGCCAGGGATAAAAAAAAACAAAATACAAATATCTGATTTACACATGGGATGAAAGACAACAAGTTCAGTTCAGGTCAGATGACTTCAACATTTCAGTCACAAAAAAACCCTGCTGAAATATATATTGTATTGTTGCTGTTGGAGAACAAAACCTTGTATAAATGCAAAAGAATTTCAGATCAGTTCATCAAAAAATGTTCACACAATGTAAGATCCATCTGCTCTTTTTTAAATGATGAAAATATAAAACTGAAATCAGTATTGAGGTTTTCATCTGATAGTGATAGCATGCAAAATCATATACCATGCATGTCATGACTATTTGTACAAAGTCCCAAGTCCCCCCTCCTCCGGAGACCATGATGTGTGTTCCGCCACATTTAGACTTTATTTAAGTTCATGGCAGTTGTCCAAAAAAGCTTATCTTATTGTAAGCACAGGGTCAAAGTTTTTTTTGCATGTACTGAATTTCTTTTAAATGTTAGCTCTGATGATGCAATGTGATCTATGGAGAAGTTTTGCTGGTTATAATATTTTTTACACAAGGTTCTGTCCTCAATTCACAATGTTATAGAGTGTTTTCACCATTTTGAAATTCTCACCCTTTTGCAGTGTTCAAGAATGTTTTTCTTCATTAAGGAATTCTAGAATGCCCCCATTCACACTCTTCTCGAATGCTTCCATCCTTTTTACTGTGTTCTAGAATATTCTCACCCTTTTGCAATGTTCTTGAATGTTCTTCTCCATTAAAAATAAATTCCAGAATGCCCTCCATTCACAGTGTTCTAGAATGTTCCCCTGCTTTTATTTACGGTGCTCTAAAATATTCTTGCCATTTTGCAATGTTCTAGAATGATCTCTTCTATTAAGCAATTCTATGTACCACTGTCCTAAACCGTTCTCTTTATTCTCAGTTCTGCCCCAGTGTTACTGTTACAAAACACTCTTCTCTATTTGCAGCGTTCTTAGAATATTCTCTCCTAATCGCTCTGTTCTAGAATGTTCTGCTGTATTCCTACATTCCAGAATGTTCTCCTCCATTCACACATTTTCAGATATTCTCCCCTATTTGAAGTGTTCTAGAATATTTTCTCATGTAACTAGAAATGGCATAACTTGGCCTCTCATAGAAAGTTATTAAAAATGGTAAGCATAACATACTTGTGGAAGATTTTTTACAAAACATAAAATATGTGAAGGGCTTCTGCAGGGCACCACACAATTACACAGTTAATTACACAGTTATTTACATTCCGTTCATTCTGACAATATTAAGGCTGCACTTTTTAATCTCTCCACTTGTTTAATGTAAAAAAAGGGATAAAAAAACTGGTAAACATGCAAAGAATGTTTTTTTTTCTTTCTGCGAAACAGGATACATTTACAACAAGCAAATAATTAATATAAAATACATTAGTTGTATTATGCAAATAACACAAGTTTTTTAGTATTGCAACAACTTTTAGCCTATAAAAATGATTTTTCAGGAACACTGGTCTGGAACATGCGGCATGTGGAATATCTTGTCAAATGCCGGTCTCAGAATGCCTGGAAGAGGGCACTTGGTTTAAAAGTTAGACTGAAGAAGTGACCCTTGCCAGTTCATATCCCTTGAGTCGATTGGCTGGTCACTTCTTCAGTCTAACTTTTAAACACAGTTTTTTATTACTTCCAGCAACCAGACGGCACATGACACAGAAACGTCTTCAACCTAAAAACTTTGCCCAGTCCTGGACTCAAACACACGGAAACATCAACTTTATTTTGAACTTTAACAAAGTGTCCTTTTAATTGCCATTCTCAGATCAATTCTTCCAAAGCACTGTTCTTTGAAGGGTGAAGTGGGTGGAAATCCCTTTTGAAACCGGTATTTTTTACAATGGGTTGAATGATGTTTAGATCTGGCGAGAGAGAGAAGGCCATGGAGGACTTTGGAATTCATGAGGCAGCTTTTAAATTTGTTTACCAGTGTGAATGGGAGCAGTATCTTCTTAAAGTATGAGACATTATCTGGGAACAGAATTTATACCACAGGGTGCAGCTGGTCCTATAAAATGGCCTCATATTATATGGCTGTTATGAGAAAAAGAGGAACAGTCATGAACCCAAATGTGTCTCATGAGACAGTTTTAAGGGATCCACAGTCATGTTCGCCGAAAATATCTTTTGGTTTTCTAGACTTAGAGACATGTTTACAGTAATAAAGGAGCTGTCAGATTGTATTTTGTGTTTTCCATTGCTCAGGGTTCCAGCTCACCTTGAATTCATGAACAATAACGGAAATTTTTAGAAATGTTATCTTTGCAATCAGATTCAATCAGCAGGGGGCCCAAGTGAGTATATCTGAACTAGCAACTATCGTCCAATGTGTCTTTGTCATCCCCTGTTCCAAAGCATTGGTTAATCTAGAGTTAATCTGTATTTGGCATAAG
Source organism: Brachyalestes nurse (assembly GCA_037974405.1). Classification (NCBI taxonomy): domain Eukaryota; kingdom Metazoa; phylum Chordata; class Actinopteri; order Characiformes; family Alestidae; genus Brachyalestes; species Brachyalestes nurse. The sequence goes on from JBBPCY010060103.1 coordinate 4,919, forward strand.
CTTTTCAAGGATGTTCCATTTGTTACCTGTGATACATGTGTAACTTGGCCACTGACTAATGGGTTTCTTCAAGTTGGATAACTTGTTGACTCTGTTATGTTGCTTTGAGGACACATATTATGCTATTTGTTATTCAGCCTATTGTGACTCACCTGTGTACTTTTTTGCCTTCTTTAATCCATTTTCTGTCACAGTATGGTCATTCAAGACCAAGCCATGTGAAAAATAAATGTATTTACTTGCCAAACAACTTTGTAAACAAATGTAAAAGTTCAGTACACAGTTGCCCTACCATGATATGGGAATACCAACCTCTACACCTGCCAATGGCCCTACAATAAACTGCATGAAACATTAACAAAAATGTAAATAAATAAGCAAGGGCGGAAAAAAGGGATATTCTCAAGGTTTCAGAGCTGGGTTGTGGGTCATTCACCTGAAATGCTTATGTGGAAAGAACGAGAAAAGCAATAACCAGCCCCACTTTCAAGGGTCAAGGTAAGGTTTGCATTTCCACCAAGCACTGTTAAAGCTTAGCAAACTGTGCTCCACGTGGTGCCCCCTCCAGAGAGGGAACAAATGAGGACAGGATCCACATTGCACTTGACCAAGGCCAAGACAGGTCACTGAGGCCCTGCCAGGGCACCGGCTCTTCATCGTACTGACAGCACACAGGAATTACCCTGTGTTTGCCTCTCATAAACAGTACAGTTAGAACAATATCTAACACAAATTATCTCTAATCCAAAAATAAAATCTTAACTTTAAATTAGTTAACCCCCCCCCCCCCCCATGATATGCCTCCAGTTCTCTCTGTATTCCCTCATTCTTTCTTCACGAATAGGGGTTCCAAACTACTGGGGGAGAGAAAACCTTATACAGCACATAATACATATACAAATGATGTATTATTATTGTTATTGTTATTGCTATCTGCTCTATTAATTTTTATATTTCATTTATGTTTTTTTTTAGATATTTCTTATTTGATATGTTTCTATATACACACCAGACACTTATAAAATTAATTTACTTAGTGATTATTCCAATTTAGACTGATCGCTACTTAAAGCTCCCTTTGTGGATTCATTCATTATACATAAGATTAGAATTAAGAAATGAATGGAATGAACATACAGATCCAGTGAGAAAGGAGAATGATCCATTCCTCTCACACAGAGTGGATCACATACCTCAGTGTCACTGATGGGCTGAGAATATTCCACCAACCAAAACTATCCAGCCGACTCTGTCCTGAAGCCAGAAACTTTCCACTGATGAAGGACGAGAGGAAGTGCAGCATCACATGGACTATCATCAATAACTTCACAGCTACAAGGTGGACCAACAGGTCAGTTTGTCTGACAGAGTGGACAGTAAATGTTTAAAAAGGAACACTGCTGTGTGAGATCCACTCTGGACGGCATACACACACACTCACACACACACTAACATAACACTATCGTGTCAGTGCCACTGCTGTGCTGAGAATGATAAATAACCCATATAATACTTCCACACTGGTGGTCCTGTCTTTTGATAAACAGGATAGAAGAGGGCTAACAAATGATGCAGAGATACAAATGGACTACAGTCTGTGGCTATAAAGTTGCAAGAAAGATACACCTAATGAAAAGGCACATTGGTGCACTGAAACACTGGCACAAATGTCATTTGAAATCATACTAATACAAAATAACACAATTCATTCATAGTTCATTTACAATTGATAAAAAAGGGACATTTTTCCTTGTACCTTCTTCAACCCCCAGTTGTTTTAAATTTGATACCACCAATCTAGAATGAATATATAGCTATAAAATGCTGCACAGAAGTCAAGACAAGTCAAATCAAGTTGACTGACAGCACATTTCATGAGGCAACTCAAAGTGCTTTACAGAAATAAAAACAAAAAAAGAATTTCCGAAAGAAGTTAAATACGAAGCACTTACGTGTGTAAACTCTTTTTTTCAGCACTATTAGAGAAGAGGAACCACGTGTGAGGTATTGATCAGTCCCTGGCATCACAGTGCTCACATTTAATCCAGGAGCTTTAACCTAAGTAATCCTAGGATAACGGTTATACTCCTTTCCAGCACTTAAGTGAACTGCAGTACATGATCTTGTAAACAGTTTATTATATGTTTCCACATACAACAGTGATTTTTAGGTTAATTCATATCCTTGATCATTATATTATTGATTGTACATGGATAATGAACCCCACGCTACACTATAGGGGTTTAAACTGTTGCTGAAGTTGCATACGTTTATGCATGTAAATTTATACACCACACTGCAGGGTGAGCAGCCTTCAACTGGAATACAGGTTAGACTTTTGTATCTCTCTCAATTATGCAGCTCGGGGCAATTCTTTAATGCCGTCTTAAATCCCGTGCTTATATATTAGGCATGCTTAGCTTCAGGTTAGAAATCTACTCAAGCCTGTGGTTAATCACAGAAGTTGTTTTTCGCTACTAGGACAGTGAGATACCTCCGTCTGGTATGTATTTCTCAAACAATTGTTTTATAACTACGACTGTCATAGTCTTTTTAAATAATGATACCAATGAGCATTTTATCAGAAAATAACAAATAATATGGTGACATTTCAAGGACTAATATAAGATAACATTCTCATAAACGGCATGTGTTTATGTGTGTTTTGTCTGTGCCCCTCAGTATGTTTATTTAAAAGCGCCACAATCAAGTATTCACTGTGGCAGAACGGTCCAAATGTTGTGATACAGAGTTCCATCCGCACTGATAATGAAGCAGTTCTAAAGTGAAGGCTGTTCATTATCTGGTCAGAACCATGTCTTTATCTACTGTGGGGGGCTCCCTGTCTGTGTTTCGCACTTCTGTTTTTATGTGTGCTTGTTTTCCAAGCTGGCCACAAAAATGTTTACGAACATAAATAATATTATATATATATATATATGTATGTAGGCTAATCCCCTGAAACCTACATATAGCACAGTTAAACTTCTTGTGCTCCTCCAAAGGAACTTACAGTGGACCTTATTTGAAGCAATCAGATCACTCAAGTTATTTAAAGAACCAAAAGTGATTTTTCTATATAATCACACCAAATAAGTCTTTTGTCATCTTAAATTTTTGCTCATTCATGCTATGATGTTGTGCTATAGAATTCATTAAAAATATATATTTACTTTGCTTTTAAAGGTCAGAATGGCCTAGTATGGCCTAGCTCACATAATGTCTGTCTGTTTATGTTCCAACACATGGTCTTATGGAGGCTCTCGGCCTTCAGCAAAGAGCCTCCATAAATTATAGACAGAGTGGAGAGGCCTTTTTATTATGCTTGTAAAATGCAGGACTACTGCTGTTTCTGAACGGTAACAATAATAAAAGAAAATAATCACTATTGTTAACATTAATTTCTTTTATTACTGCTGAACTTTATCACAAGCACTGTGACCTAAATGAAAAGTGCTCTCTAAATAAAATTGCCATTTTTATTCAGGAGCTACTTTGAACTGTTCAGAAACTATTATGGAACTAATTCATACGCAACCAACATGGTGATGAAGTGAGGAACGTAACCGAGGGCCAAATATGGGGCCTTAAGGCATAAACAAAAAAACACATATATTTTTCCTGCTGTTTATACTGGGTTTCACAGTGCATAGTGCATAAACATCTCCCACCCCCTTACACCATTCATTCATGGCAGTATCACCAGGGTGACTGGAGTGAGCACCGTAGAGGCCAAAAGGCCTTTAGGGAAAACCCAGAATGCTCAGTTACATCTCTTTTTTTGCCAGGCAGTGATGTAGATGTGAACTCGTTGTGATGTTGGCTATCAGAGGAAAGCTGTCCTGCAGAAAACAAAAACATTTATGGCAACTTGACCTAGTATTTCAGTAATAAGATATTTTTATCTTAATCCCTTATTTTACTCTAATACATGATATATTAGGACCTATCAGTGGCTGTGGATGTTCATAACGTGTGCGCATGCCTGCTGAGGCTGCCTCCAGTGGGAGCAGGAGGTTAGGGAGACCCCAAAGCATCAAAACTTGCTGACAGTCTAGACACTAGGCACTATGTGTCTTGTATGTGCTCTGAAGACTGAGTGGTACACCATGTGAGCTGTGTCAGTCAGTAAATGTACATAATATATTAACATGTTAACCTTTGACACACAGTGAAACATAAACTTGTGTTCTTATGGTGATATTTTTAAAAACTGTCAGCTGAGAAAGTAGAAAGCAGTGAGTTTTCAACACAGGCGCAGTTCTCTGTAAAGAATACAAAACACACAAGAGCTTACTTTGTTCATTAATCGTTTTTAAAAGATTATTGCGAAACAACACACAAACAGGAACAGAGCAAGCAATTACAGAGAACCCTATATGTTAGATTTATAATGAGATATCAGATAACCAGAAAAACATCTGCTGTTTTTAAAGACTTTTTATTGAAATGTCTCAAGGTCATGAAGTGGATGGTCAAAGCTACTGTTTGGAATTCCCATACTAACATTTCTGTTATTTTATATACAGCGATAACAATATGGATTTAGTCCTGATAAAGTCTAAAACTCCCTTAGTCACATGATGTCGCCAGTACAGGAACTGAAAGGCTAGTATGGGCTTCCACTGAGTTTTGTGAAGCCACTGCATCTTTTCATATTGCAGCTCATATATCACTGCATACATTGCGGAGCAGCTCAGCACGCTTGGAGGAGATTCTGTTTATATCTGCTGACAAAGGCCAGAGCATTATGGAGTCATGAACTGATGGAGAGAATGGAAGGGCCATCGTACTCACTCAGAGAGAGCGAGGCCAATTGTCCTCTATTGGCATCACCAGGGATCAAACAAGCAATCTCCCAAAAATGGGGCCAAAGCTTAGAGGGTGGCATCACTTGGGAGTCCTTTTAGAATCTTTTACAGCTCCTTTCTTCTTTCTGGGACATCTAAAATTTCTTCATTTTTATTTACAGCTTCTTTGGTGTCCTACTAATTATCTGAGACTTGTGAAATGAAACAGGACATCTGCCACCGAATCGGTTTCATATGATTGACAACATTGACTGCAAACTCCTAGTGCATATATGAAAAAGTGAAAATGTAAACGACACCAGTCTGAATAGCATTTTACAAAACCAATAATAATGGAGATAATGATAAGAATTATAATAATTTTCACATTTAAGCCTTTTCAGAAACAGCGCAACTGCTTACACGGAAACCATCACACCAAGAGTAATTCAGTTAGCCAGCTAGCCCTTCCTGGCTTCCCACAAAAGCTGAATCACAGGGTGAAACAAAAGAAACTGTTCACAGTTAGAAAGTAACTTGTTGTGAAGTGCTGATAATGACCCAACCATTGCACTGCACTCTGTGCCATCTGCTGAAGTGTGGAATTAAATTACTGCTAATATATGGAACAAGAGTAAGCCAGAGCCTTTGGATAATTATTTCCCTGCTAACAACCTCAGCAATGCATGCTGCAACAGCCAACAGCAGAGTCTTTTGGCCAGCAGTAACTATATTCCTGGAATCTTAATGCATTGATCATTTGCTGAACACTGACTATGGCTACACATATCATAAAAATGTTGCCTGTCAGGCTTGTTTCTTGGTCTTCGCTTCGGTGTTTTTTCTCAGGGTTACTCTGTTACTCTGTGTGCCTCCGCTTTTAGGGCTTGCCAAGAGCATTCAGGGTCAAGCCTCAATTGTATAGGCATGACGTCACATGTAGACAAGCCACCTAACAACCCTCCAATGGATGTCCCATTTTCTCCCTTTGTGTCATGCCAAATTCATGCCTGTCAGGGAACAATTAATTTGTTACAGAAGTTAAGAAGAATTGAAACTGATCAAGAGCAGTTTAATCATGGAGCGAGAACCCACACTAATAGGCTTGAGCCCATTGTAAACTTACTGACTCAAATCACCAGCTTGTGAAGGGGCTCTCCTTTCATCAACAGAGCAGAAATGTGGACACGGACCTGTCCTTATATGACTGCCCAAGCTAAAAATAGCTGCTCTTCAAAGTGAACGGTTAATTAGATTTGAGCAATGTACTGGTCCAATCCAAAATACACTGTAACTCACTACGAAATGCTCAAAAGTGGACAGTTAAAGACTTGTGTACACATTCTTATATGTATAAATTTGTGGGTTATGTCCACTGGGTGATTTTTATAAGACAATTCTGCCCCATTTATTCCTCTCAGTCTCTTCTTTGGGTATAAACAGTGAGTTTAGAAGAGGGACACTGTGAAATCACTAGACATTTGATCTCCCTTGAGGCCATGGCTTGATCCAGATAATTCTCCTAATATTGGAGAGAAAAAATCTGGAGCTCGGGTTCTGATGCAAGTGATCAACAGTGTGCTCCATATACAGAGGCGCTTGTTTCAGAGGTTACAGAGTATACTCGAATTCAGACATTTGTTCTTGTAATAGTCTTGTAATAGTCCCAAAAAACAGCAATAGGTGTCCTGAATTTTTATAATTTTGTCATTTTTGTAACACACACATTTTTGTAACACCATAACATTTGAGCTCTGAAAACAAGATTTAAAGCTGAAATCAATGTTAACCTTTTCACCTGGACATTCAGTGCAATCAAAGTTCATCACATCATACCAAATGTTTTGTTTCTAGTCATCCAGTTTTTGACCAAATACTTTTGCCTGCCTCTAAAACACCTCATGGGATTTGAAACGTGCCATAGTAAGGAAGGAAAATGCAAAATGGTTTTTGAGTCATGTTAACTTTACAAAACAATCCCTTACAAAACAATGCTGCAGTTTTCCATGACAATACTGCAGTTTCTATCAAGGTAAAACTCCATAATTAAATGCTGTAAACTGCAGAAAAGCACAGTATTTGAGACAAAAAACTGGATGTTTTATAAACTGCATTACTGAAATTCCAATATAATTACACTTGTCTATAATGTACATCACTGAAACAGCATTACACTGTAATATTCAGTTACGATTTGTAAGGGCTGTCTGGGAAGTGACACACCTCTTGCTGAAATGTATTAAAGAACACCCAAAGATTTCACTGAAATATAAAAGATCACTTAATGTGGTTCAGTTTCCCCTTTAATTAAAAAACCTGAGCCTAATGCACATAGAATCACAATCCAAAATAATGTAATTTCCATTGTATTGTTTGTAATTTACAAAATTACACCCTTTATTATTTTGACACTCTATGGAGACGTGCATCTCGGAGATGTAATCTTTAAGTGGGAAACTGAATGTGCAGTAATGGTGGCATGCTTTCATAGTCTGCTTTGTATCTGTGTACATATTCCACATTTAACTGACTGTAGTTCATGCTTTTTAGAAGTTGCTTTTTAGAAGCTGCTTTTTAGAAGTTGTATTTAATAAAGCAAATACACAGGTTTTCCTGTGTATCTAACATAAACTGCACTCATTTCAATTCAATTCAATTTTATTTATATAGCACTTTTAACAATGGTCATTGTCACAAAGCAGCTTCACAAAATGAGAGAAAATTTTGTGTGTATGAATGTGTGTGAGTGAAAAGTCTCTGATGAGCAAGCCAAGGGTGTCGGCGACAGTGGCAAGGAAAAACTCCCCAAGATGGCAATGGGAAGAAACCTTGA
>JBBPCY010060153.1:0-12539 GCA_037974405.1 Brachyalestes nurse
TGGGTCCCTGAGCAAGACCCTTAACCCCAAATTGCTCCAGGGAGACTGCCCCCTGTAGTTAGGGAATGGAAGTCGCTAAAAGCGTCTGCTAAATGCCATAAATGTAAATGTAAATTTATTAGAAACACCTTGAACTTGCATTCACTGGCCACTTTGTTAGAAACATCTGAAATGTGAAGGTGTTTTTAACAAACTGTCCAATGAGTGCAAATTCCAGCTGTTTCTAATAAAGTGGCCAGTGAGTGGAAGCACAAAGGTGTTTCTAATAAAGTGGAAGTGCAAGGTGTTTTGAATGAACTGACCAATGTGTGGAAATTCAAGGTGTTTCTAATAAAGTGGCCAATGAGTAAAAACGTAAGCTATTTCTAATAAAGCACTCAATGAATGACAAAGTTGTTTCAGATAAAGTGGCCATTCAGTGGACGTTTAGGGTCAAAGTTTTAAATAAACTGTCCAATGAGTGGAAATTCAGTCTGTTTCTAATAAAGTGCTCATTAAGTGGTTGGTGTTTCTAATAAAGTTTCTGGTGAGTGGTTGGTGTTTCTAATAAAGTGGCCAGTTAGTGGAAGTGAAAGGGCAGTGTTTTTAATAACCTGTCCAATGAGTGGAAATACAGTCTGTTTCTAATGAAGTGGCCACGGAGTGGTTGGTGTTTCTAATAAAGTGGCCATAAGTAAAAATTCAAGCTGTTTTTTATAAAGTGGCCGGTGTGTGGAATCATTCCTCGGCACTGAGATATTTTGCAAAAATACAGACATGCTCATCTTATTTCTTGGAGAAAGGAATGCGAGGACTGCTTTATCCCATCAGCACATCATTTTTATTGCAGTTTATTTACTTTTTCACAACATGTTCCTATCTAATTCAGGTTTAAATATGAGCTGGGTTCAGAGGGGAATCCTATCCCATCCAGTCGTGAGTCAAATCTGTTTGTTTGGTGCCTATAAGAACCCCCCCCCCTCGTCCCATAAGGACCGCACTACTGTTTAGTGGACTGTACCACTGTGAGTTGGAGAGGGGGGGCGCTGTTTCTCCTGCCTTTATATGGGCCGTGCTGGGGGTGTGTGGAGGGAGGGAGGGAGTGTTGGGGGGTGGTGAGGCAGCAGCTCTGGAACTTCAGCACCTCGGACAGAGACGCTCTCGTCATGGCTTGAAGTGTGGCGCGTGCTGGGTGCTCGAGTCGGGTCTCGTGGCTTCTTCTCGCCCGCTGGTGCGCGTGGTGTCCCCGCTGCAGCAGTTCTGTCCGCGCGCCACGCTCCTCTCCAGTCGCGCGCGAGGAGCCCGCGCGGTGAAGAGCCCCGAGCCGCGAGCCCGGCCGGAGTGAAGGAGGAAGAGGCGGGAGGTCTGAGCGCGCGAGGAGACTCCGGACCCCGTCTCGAGCGCGAGGATGCGGCGCGCGGCGCTCCTGCTCTGGATCTCCTGGATCTCCTGGATCTTCTCCAGCGGCTCCTCCGCGGCTCTCGCGGCATCCCGTGAGTTCCTCACACCCCTCCTTCCTCTCCAACTCCCCGCTTCTTCCTCACACTTTCTCCCTGACTGCTTTTCTTGGCTTTGTTTATTTATTTGTTTGTTTGTTTGGCTTTTTTTTCTGTCTCGCGCGCGCCCCCGGTCAGTTGACTTTTCTCTGAGAGCCGCAGCAGCTCTGAGCGCCCTGCTCTCCGGGAGGACTCTCTCTGGGCTGGCAGGGGCAGGCAGGGCTGCAGGGCTGCAGGATGTTGTGACAGACAGACTGGGCTGAACTGGGGTGCACAGTCTGATGGACACCGGACGGGTCTGCGGTGATGGAGAGTCAGAATCAGAGTGATTGGGCTGAGAGATGGCAAAGTCTTCAGGCTATAGAGTCATATATACTCTACTATATATATATTATATGTATGTACAATATATACTATACATATTACTATGTCTATACTATGCTATATTAATGTATGCACACACACACTATGCACACACACAACAAATACAATATATTTGCATACATACATATATAGCGTAGTAAGTATATTATGAATGTATATGTGAGTATTGTGTGATTATATATGTATATGTATGTATGTATATATATATATATATATCAACAAATGTATGCATGGATATATGCAGATACGTATATATGACTCTGTAGTCTGTATGTTTGTATGAACAGAGCTGTTGGATGTTACATTTTCTGGTCTGGACAGGTGGTTGTGTTGTATTCCGGTGTTTTTCAGTGCATGTTTGTTACTGAAGTCAACATTTGCGTGTCTTTCGTGCAGCTCTCGAGGCTTTCGGAGTTTAACTCACATCTGCTGGCTCCATCTGAACCTTTCTGCATCTGCTGTTCCAAGTTACTGCTGTACCCTCAACCATTCGCCCCCCTCTACTCACACACACACACACACACACACACACAAACACACACACAGTGCATCAAAATATGCGGGAGGTTTTGTGCTCTTGCGAATGACTGATAACCAAACCAAATTTTAATAGGCACTGAATAATTGACTGTGTCTCCCTATAGCCCGCGGTGCTCTCTGATGTAACCAAGCGTTTCTTCTCGCTGCTCCCCCCCTGGGCTAATTGGAAATCTGATGAGGAACAGAGGAAAAAAAACAATAATGAAATGAAAAAAAGGCACATGTTGTAAGTGGCGGCCGCGTGTGTCTGCGCTTGTTCTCTGACCGGAGAGTCCGTCGGCTCTAAGTTGCATTTATTTTTGACTGGGCTGTAATTGTGAGCGGTGAGTGAGCAGAGGAGTTGGCTGCGTTTGGTAATTGGGTGTTGAGTGTTAACGAACGTCTCCTTCCTTAAACCGCCTGCTTTGGAAGTAAACAATCCTCTTTTGCAAACAGCGTGAGTAAAAGATAAATAAGTGAATCCGTCACGTTTGGGGGCCGTTGACAGAGAGCTCTGCTCCGTGCTGATAACTGTCTGGGAGACAGAGGTGAGATGAGTCAGGGAAGTTGCTAATAGACAGGCAGGACGCTTGTCAGGAATAATGAGATTAAGGCTCTGGAATAGTTGTGTGGGGTTTTTATTCGGGGGACCAGAATTAGAAGCTAGTCCAGCGTGCCTCGCATGAATCCACTGTACTGACCCGAGGCGGCGAGGATTAACTTCTATATACAGTTTTAATTCCTGAACGCATTCTGTCCTGACACTCCCTGAGGCTTATTTTACTCTTTTTATATGTGTTGTGACCTTTTGAGTGTTTTAGCCTTAAAGAGGTTCTTGAAGAGCATCATGTAAAGTGTGTGACCACTGCAAAAATGTTCAGTTTCTCAGGTTTTATCTTTATAAATATTGAACTGAACAGCTTTGCCTTGAGTTTTTAAGAACTGCTGACAATATTTCTCCTAATTTCCAAATAAAAATATTGTTCTTTAATGCGTCATTTAAAAGCTAATAGCAAAAATGTAAAATAAGAGAAATGATGCAGCGTTTACGGAATAGTTAAAAGAAAACAAATCTCTTGTTCACTCTTAAATAAAATGGCAGTAATGACCTTTGACGTACTTCTAGTAGTGCTTTACCATCCAACTGCACACATTTAACACACACACTGTAAAAGATAAAATAGAACTGGGCAGACAATGATTTTAAGATGGAAAACATGTGATATATAAAGTCATATATATGTATATAAATATATATATATCTATATATATATATATTTATGTGTGTGTGTATGTGTATATATATCTTGTTATCATATGATGGTCGAACTGATGAACTGTATTAGTGCAGAACAGATTCTGCTCGGTTCTCTGCATGCTTCCACGGTTCTCCTTTGACACATAGAACCTGTTGTGTATCGCTGCTGTCGGAACCTTGCATCTCCAAAAGGCAACTTTTCAGGAGAAGGAGACCATGTTCTTAACTTTCAGTTGAAGTCAATGTGCATGAGTCATTTTGGACCATTTTTCTTGGTTTGTTTGTTGTACAGCCCCACTGGCACTGTCAGATGGAGATATGAGGTGTTGTTCCAGCAGTGAGAGTGTAGTTCTTTTAAAAAAACTTTTAAAAAAGGTTCTGTAGGCACGGAGTAGGGCTCCGTTATGGAGGAGTCATCTTCTGCTCAGGCAGTGGGAAGCTGATGGGGCTGTAGACGCTCTAGCTGCGGTTTCCTCACTCACTGGCAGGTTAGTTTTGAGACAGAGCTCCAGGTGCTAATTAAGCTGCCAGTTTAGTTTTGCACCTATTTGACGAACCCGGTGAGAAACGCAGGAGAAGAGTTGACTACAGCAAAACATGGAGAAGGATCGAGGCGCCAGGGCACGTTCTGGAGTCTGGCCTGAGCAAAAAGCCTCAAACGTTGCTGCTGTTTCATTGTTTACTCTAATCGTCACCCATCATGTCCAAACGTAAAGTAAAATAATGGTTTCTTGGGAAGAAACGACCTCAGTGACCTTGTATCTGCTGAAGTGTTGCTTTCTATTGTGTAGTTAAGTGCTATTATAGATGTAAAAGTGGTTCTATATAATAACAAAGAAAGTTCTTTGAATGCATCTGTTATATAGAAGCGTTTTAAGGGGTTCTTTAAAGAATCATTTGACCGTTTTTTCCATCGTAAAGAAGCCTCTAAACCATCTTCACTGAAGAGCCCTGGAAGAACCTTTTAAAGGGAGTAGTGCAACTCAATGCAATGTCTTCGCCGTAACATATTAAGAACCACAATAGAAACTTGGACTAAATTAAAACAACCCAACCTTTTAACCCCCAGAGGAAATATTTGGAGGTTGGATGCTTTAAAATGTTGACTTTGTTTGAGCTTTTGAAAAAAATGCATTTTTTTAACTAATCGTTCAAAGATCACTTTTCAAGGCATCTATCCTGTTTTTCTTCTTGAGGTTTAGGTGGGGGTGTCTTAATGTAGTCCAAGTTTCTATTGTGGTTTTTAATATATTACATTTAAGATATTGTTGTGAGTTTATACTGCACACACTGCCGCAGCCGAGCTGACTGCATCACTACTGTCTGATAAATTTCAGTGCAGTTTTCTATGACACTAACAAATTTATCTTTAACTCTGTGAGAAATGTGAAGGTGATCCAGGACGTCACTAACAAGTTCTCTGGGTTAGAATAATATAAGAGCACAATAACAAAAGCAGGTCTGACAGAAAAACTTCCCGCCGGTTCGACTCCATGGACGAGGTTTTGGGACGACCGGCCATAAACTGTGGAGAGAATTGAGTCAGAAACTCTGTGACCGGACTGAGAGACACTGGAATATCAAAACCTGATACAAGTTCAGTACCATCACAGTACAGTTTAGATAAAGAACGGCTCCTGCACACCTATGGAAAAGCGTCTTTTGACTGAGTCACTGAAAAAAATGTGTTCTTTTGTGTTTTGTGTTCTTTGTACTAATCATTTAAAGTGAAAAAAACAAAAAAGATCAGTTTCAGGCATCCAGGTTCTTTTAGCTTAATATTCCAAGCCGGTTCTACAGTGAGGATCCCACGCAGCAGATCAGGCTCTTGGAGGAGATGAGATTAGCGTCATTTGTTTAATTACGTCTGGAACGTCGCCGTTTCTGCTGGCCGGCGAGAGGCGAGCTGACGTCCAGACGACCTGCTCAGACGCAAAGTTATTTTAGTGGAATGTGAACGTGCCACAGCGAATTTGTCTCAGCGGAGACGCTCCTCAGCGTCCGCCGGAGGATTAACATTCATCAGTGGGGGAGATTCCTATCGGGCCAGACAGGAATCAAAATTGTGTTAGCCAGGCAGTGGCCATTTCTGGCACACAGCCAACCCTGCGATTTGTTCGGTTTTGGGGTGTGAAGGTTGTTAGGAGGCATGAGGTCGAGTGTTTTGTTTTGTTAAAATATATTTGGTGTGTTTTTAGAATCAGAATCAGAATCACAATCAGGAATTACTCATGCCATGACTGCACAGACACAAGAAGAATATAAAATATATAAATCCCAAAGTACTCAATAAGAAATACACTATACTATATACACAAATACTGGGGTATAAATGGTATAGATGACTTACGTACAGTTAAATGAATTGTATGTAATAGAGATCTTAAGTAATATAGGCATAAATAGTGATATTGCACACGATAAGATTATTGCACATAATGAAATTACTTACCACCCAATAAGAAATCTGCACATGTTTTTAATTAAAAATAAAGCATGGCCTTGGTTTAATAAGGGAAGAGATTATAGTCTAACCATACATGCTCATGTTTGACAGTGAATGGAAGCTAATAGTCACCAGTTAGCTTGATATCACTTTATATCACAGAACTACTGTGAAATAATCTTTCATGCATTTTTAACAACATTAGGAATATTGACTGAACGATTCCTATTGCTTTTCATGCTCTCATGCTTTTCTGAATAGTGGGCATTCATTCAACACCTTCCATTACTTTTATTGTATTATGGGGCCCCAACGTGGCTTCACAGAATTGGGCAAATACTACAGTATTTATCATCATGTCTTGACTGAATGGCTTATATGTTATGAAATATTTTTGTTATGTGTTTTTTGTGTTTCTTGTCAATTTGTGCATTTTTGGGAGTCGGTATCAGGTTGAGTTGGGATACTGATGTGCCAAAGTTTGTCCACTTTTGTCAGATTAACAGCATAAACCATGGTCTGGGCTCTGTTCAGCTTTGGTGTTGTATCTGATATTTGGTAGATTTGATAGACTGTTACCGAGGTTATCTGAGGTCGTTTGTTTTTTTGTTTTTTGGCTGAACACATTTTAGTGTAACTTTCTCTTATACACGGCTGATATTAGCGTTTATTATACAATTTATCTTTGATTAGAAGAGCATAACTCATTTACACCTGATTTAGAGTCCATATTTTGTTTCTTTATCCTGTCTGATCCACTCCTAGTCTGATCCACCCTAATGAAGAGTTGGGTGCTTTTTGCACATTTTGAGAGATGTTTTAGGGAATGTATTTACATGTAAGTACACTGCAGTGATTTGGGTGACTATTGGGGACTATTGTGGATGTATTTACACTCCAATGATTTGGTTGACTATAGCGGGTGACCTTTAGGGAGGAGTATAGGGGGTGTATTTAAACCCAGTGATTTGGGTGATTATTCACTTCTAGGGTTAGCACCACTAGCCTTGCAGCTCCAGTTTTGAACTGTAGAAGCAAATACATGCGGACTGACTGATCTGGGGTGGGTTTACAATTATGTAAAAGGATTTTTGCCAAATGATTCCTTTAACTGTCATATGACGCTGCTGCAGGGGTTGCATTGGGTTGAGTTAAACATTCTTTTGTGCTTATTTTGACAAATTATGCAATTAATGCTCCAGTGTAACCAACCACCATATAATCTTGTCTTCTACCTGAACTTTAGTGGAAAAACACTGTGTGTGGTGTGTGTGTGTGTGTGTGTGTTAATTAACTACTCTCCTGGTTGCCGCCACTGGTGGGTGGAATTGAACGCTGAGCAAGAAAGATGAGCCGCTAAATCAGAGCATAATGTCAAGCACCAGGCTGATCAGTGCGGTCATTTATTGCTCAGAGAATGTCCTGTTTAACGTTCAGTCAGGGATTGCTATTGTCCCTTTACCTCGTTTAAATCTGCTCCCTCAGTAGACTGAATAAGTGAGTGAGAGTGAGTGAGTGTGTGAGTGAAAGAGTGAGTGAGTGAAAGAGAGAAAGTGAGTGAGTGAGTGAAAGAGTGAAAGAATGGATGAGTGAGTGAAAGAGTGAGTGAAAGAATGGATGAGTGAGTGAAAGAGTGAGTGAAAGAATGGATGAGTGAGTGAAAGAGTGAGAGTGAGTGAGTGAATGAGTGAGTGAGTGTGAATGTAGGAGTGAGAGTGAATGAGTGAGTGAGTGAAAGAGTGGGTGAGTGAGTAAAAGTGAGTGAGTAAGTGAATGAAAGAGTGAGTGAGTGAGTGAAAGAGTGAGTGAGTGAGTGAAAGAGTGAGTGAGTGAGTGAAATGAGTGAGTGAGTGAGTAAGTGAATGAAAGAGTGAGAGTGAGTGAGCGAGTGTAAGAGTGAAAGAGTGAGTGTAAGAGTGAGAGTGAGTGAGGGAAATGAGTGAGTGATTGTGTGAATGAAAGAGTGAGTGAGTGTAAGAGTGAAAGAGTGAGTGTGAGTGAAATGAGTGAGTGAAATGAGTGAGTGAGTGAGTGAGTGAGCGAATGTGTGTGTGCATCAGTGCATCACCATTGTAAACTATTGGTCACAGTATACTGTGATTGTGTTTGTTCATGTGTGTGTGTGTGTGTGTATGTGCATCTGTACATCCACATTGTATAGTATTGGTGATAGTTTAGCATGTGTGTGTGTATGTGTGTGTGTGTGTGTGTGAGTGAGTGATTGTATACTATTGATCATAGTATAGTGTGTATGTGTATGTGTCATAGTAAAATGGATCAGTGAGTGGAATTGGAGTGTTCTATGATTCCTATCACTGTATATTAGAAGCTCAGTGATGCCCTTATTGTTGGATGTGCTGCCATAGAGTCTGAGTGATCCATTCAGAACCCAATCCACATTTTCATGGATGTGATGTCATTTCTTACTGAATGATTTAACTCCAACATATAAAAAGTATTTTCATATGTAAATTTGTTTATATGATGTCATGAAAACAATGTCTTTATATATGCCCATTTGTACCATCTACAACTGTTCAGCCCTGAAGCAATGAAGGAATGTTTTTTTTCAGTGAGACTCAGCCAACCAGGACAGGGGTCATCTGCATATCTTATTTGCATATTTCAGTACATATTTGTATAAATCAGATACAGAAAGAGTCTGTTTAATTAAGTGAAGATAGGTTGGCAAGTAGTTTAAATAGTGTAAATAAAATAATTCTGGCTATTTTTGGTATATAAAGCCACACAAATAAAAAAATAAAAGAAGAATGAAGGATATGGGCCCCTTGAGTCATTATATGCATTTATACATTGAATGCTGTTGACACATCTCATTATATTTAAATATTTTGGGGAGTATAATGCTACATCCATGAAACAATGTTTCTTTTACAGCACAGGCAGGAAATATCAATACAGTGACATTGGCACTCAAGATCAATGCGTTTGTGTGGTTCTGCCCTCCGCATACGTTTTGGGAAGTCATCTCAGCAACGACTGAACTCTGTTTAAAGCCGAACTGTTTTTGTAAAGGTCTAAACCACTCTGTGAAAGATTAATTCAGTTAATCATAGCGAGTAAATTGGGTATTCAGGCGGCTTAACAAAACAAATTGAATGCACGGACGGGGTGTAATAACAGCATTTGTCTTAGTTGAAACATGCTGCTGCTCTTCTTTTGTTCCAGACCAGCCTCTTCCAAGGCGTCCGCGGCCGCCGCAAGCCGAACTGGGAAGATTTGAGGTCGAGAAGCAGCTCCGACCGGCCGGTTTGTTCCACATTAATCATGACAGCGCTGTTTATAACAACAGGAAGTCAATCTGACCTTTGTGCAGCCTTTGCGAAAATCAATCTCAGCCTACATGTGATAGCCTTCTGACATAAATGCAGAAGCAGTGGCTGTGATAATCGGGACCTTTGGATACAAATCGGCCTCACCATTGCAGCCGGCTTGAAGATGTTATTTGAAGATGTTAGAATATTTTTTATCCTGAGACATCTGCTGGTGCCCCATACATTTAAATTTAATTGCGTAATTATATATTTACGTAAATATGCAATGAGTGCTACTAAATTCTGCAATGACAGTTTATTTTGACTTTACTCTATTTGGTTCAATGTCATAAAATGACAAATGCAGCAAAAATGACAAAAGAACCTCTACTTAGAAATACAGCAGACCACATGTGGATTGCACTTTCCACACAATTCCTCCACTCATCTTACTGAGCTCCAATTCCACTAGCAGGACCTTAACAACGAACAATATGATAGTAACTGCTTGGCAACACCCTACCAACCACCCTCACTACTATGGCAACTGCCTAACTCCCTAGCAACCAACTGGAACACCATGGCTAACACCTAACAACACACTAGTGACCAGCAAAAATACCATAACAACCAGCCAGGAACATAGTAACCATACACAATATGTTGGCAACAGCTTAGCAACCATCCGTACAACCATGTCAACCACCTGTAATACTATAGTAAGTGTCTAAGTGTCTAATAACCTACTGGATCACCATGGCTAACACCTAGCAACACCCTATCAACCATCAAAGTTGTGATAACAACCTTCTAGCAACACCTTAGCAACTGTCTGCAATATCTAACAGCACCCTAGCAACCTACTGGAATACCATTTTAACCACTGAGCAACACCCTAGCAACCATTAGAGATAACAACTTGAAAGCAACCACCTAGCAACCACCTAGAAAACCAAAGTAACATCCTAGCAACCACCACATTTGCCATAGTAACCGCTTGAGAATTGTTAAAGCTGTGCCATCACAGTTTGCATTAGTTAGTCCTGGATGTCTGCAACTTCTAACAGTTTGCACTAGAACTCAACAAACCATTTTTATACTAATGTTTACATGATGGTTGGTTACGACGGCACAATCTGATTGGTTGAAAAGTGTTCAATCTCAAATAACAGCACTATTTTCCCTGATTACTGTAATTCCGCTGTGTACCAGCAGCCTGCAGCAAATGTGCTAAATTTCTGCTTGAGCTCCCAAAACATGAACACATTAGATGAGTTGTGTAAGATGATATCCCGTATCAGGTTCAGATGATTGCTCCTCACCTTCAAAGCTCTGCATAATCTCACCCCCTCCTACCTCTGTGATCTCCTACCTGCCTCCCTGCTCCCTCTGAGCTCTTCTGGTAATAATCTTCTGTCTCTCACTCTAGACTTTCCACCGTGGGCGACAGGTCCTTGAGCGGTCTGGCCTCCAAACTTTAGAATTCAGTTCTTCAGTCTCTCTGTGATTCCTCTTTCTTTTTGACCTTTAAGGCTGAATTAGATTCATCTTTTCAGTCATTACTTTTCTTCCTCCTTTTGTGCTCACTGCTGCCGCTTTTGGGTTCTGAAGTGACCTTGCGACTCTGAGAGGCATTAAACAAATGTGATGTTTTATTATTATTGTAGTACTATTCGTGTTATTACTAGTAGCATAAAATACTAATAGTACTAATACGAATAACGATAATAATAATACTAATAGTGATAACACCAGTAGTAGTAGTATTGATAATAATAGTAGTAGTAGTAATAATAATGAGGTGCAGTGAAATGCCTTTTCCGAATGTCTGGTAAAAAAGAACTGGCATGAAAACAGAATTTAATCCATTAAAACAGAAAAGAGAAATACACGAGTACGAACATTTTAAATATAAATGGAGAAATCTGTATGTCTAAATGCTGATGAAGAGTGTGACTGCAGGCCTGCATCGAATTCCCTGTCCTTACCCATAAATACCATAATAATTAGCGTACGCGAGCTTTTCATTCAGCTAAACAGACTGGAGTCCCCCAGTTCAGAACAATTGGAATCTGAATCAAAATCAGTTTTATTGATCCCAGAGGAAATTGCTTATGTAAAGACTGTACAGACACACAGAGGCACAGGGACAAGAACAATATAAAAAATAAAATCTGAATAAACAAAATCTGTAAAAAGAAACTCAGGTACAGTGCTGTCTACAGAAATGCTGGGTATAAATACTATAGATATGTAACACAGTCACTACAAAGCTGTGAAAAGCTTAACAGACCTTCTGCTCGAAACCTCACTCAGCTTCATCCGGAAGAAGAAAAAGTTGAGTTGAGTTTGGCTCTGCTGCAGTTTTACCTGTTTTCTGTCCTACTTCTTCGTTTTTCAGCTGTGTTTTGATGTTTTTGTATTTTATTATCTTATGTGTATTTGATTTACAGGCCATATTGTTTTGTGGTTTGGTCGACTGTGGCTGTTTTTAAATGTGCTTTATAAATGAATGATGCCTCTGTCAGTCACACTACTTTTTTTGGCGGAAGGAGACACATACTTGATGCAGTGTTTGTGGCTTTATTTTACTCTACTTCATTTTGCGCTTTGCAAATGCTGCATGGCAGGTAAGAAAAACTTGAATTTGTGTGTTAATTTGAACTGAGAGATTCACATGCTTTGGCTTGTACTTGTTACCGAATCACAGCTGCAGTTTGGCAGTAATCCAGTTCTGAGTTTGATCGCCTCTCTTCGAAAGCCCTGAAGGCCTAAGGTCAGTGTTGTCAGTGCTGGTCAGTTGAACGCTGCTTCTTTGGGATTAATCAGCTCAGGTGTGGATTTGTATGGAATTCTTTGCTTTTCTTTTGTTTTCTGGATGTGTCTGTTTTTGACGCTTGTGTTTTTATTTCATTTTATGATCAAGTGAGACCAAGGAAAGAAAGTTGCCTGAACACATGAGCCACTCATCAGTTCTTTATATTTTGCCTTGAATCTCCTTGTTGTTGCAAAAATACTATTTTCTGCCTGTCAGACTGTCTTATCTTTGTCATATTGAGTAGATTAAATGAAAAAAAATGAGAACAAATGTTTTACTGTGCAAAGGGCTGCAAAGTGCCTAAAGATACAAGGAGCCTAGATAAAGGAGTTCCAACCACTCAGCATTCAGCACCACCAGTATA
>JBBPCY010060174.1:0-12539 GCA_037974405.1 Brachyalestes nurse
TCTTCCAGTCATTAGTTACAGAGACAGTCTTCCAGTCATTAGTTACAGAGACAGTCTTACAGTCATTAGTTACAGGGGCAGTCTTACAGTCAACAGTTACAGAGACAGTCTTACAGTCAACAGTTACAGAGACAGTCTTACAGTCATTAGTTACAGTCACTAGTTACATGCCCGCCACAAGCTGTTTTTAGCCCTAATATAACAAACTAGCCTCACATTAATGTTACTCCAGGCAAACACAAACCAAAGGATAATGTAACACATTCATAAGATCATTAATTAGCCCCAAAATAACAATAATCATTAGGTAGTGTGTTAGTTTTAAACTAATGTTAGATACAGTCGCTAGTATGTTATCCTGAGGCTAAGAGTTCAATTTTAGGGTTAATTTAGGACAGACACTAAACTGTGTGGTCCTCAACTTTTCAGAGGGACCTTCACATTCACAAAAGATAATCCTCACAGAGCACCAGAAAATCCAGTTATAGAAAAATAGCAAGCAAGCAAACACACACACACACACACACACACACACACAAAACATAATGACACTAAGTCTGGGAGTGGCTCTGCTGAAGGAGCGTGACTACACTTGGTTTCTCCAGTCCACGTGAAGCTCGGTGTGCTTGTTGCACCACACCGCTGATACAGAAGACCTTTGTGTCTCTAGGTGGGCGTGTCCCTTCACACTAGCGCCCCCCGAAATGAGGTTGGCACGAAGCACTTTTTGGGCAAGAGCTCAACAACCGTTTTGCCCAAAATCTCCAAATCTGTATGGCACGTTCTCCCCTAGGAGGCACACAACCCCAGCTCATTACAACTCATTATTAGCGCCACCTAGTGAATGGATAAAATGGGGAAACTCTTGCCTTTAGTAGCCAATATCTTCTGACCTAAAGGCTAAAATGTAACAAAATCTGACACGCTACATCACCACCACATTCTTTGTGAAATTTAATCTATGGGGGCGCTGCAGCTGACACATTTCAATATCTCGATATCTCAAAACACGGTTAAGCTAAAAGGATGAAATTTTGGTGTGTTTACACTACATTTGCTCAACATCTCTCACAGTTCCATTTGGCTCACGCAACAAAACAGCCAGAAACAGACATTCATAATTCAGCAGCCAGTACCTCACCCATTCTGCGGCGCTCGTATTACACACCACAGCGGAGCACGGCTGGTTTAAAAGGCTGGTTAGATGGAAAAGATATTTATACACTGGTATAAATATCTTCCTCACTGGTTATTAACACTCTTCTCTATAAATATGAATAATCTTGTAACACATATAAAACAGTAGCAGCAGCTGGAATTTACTTTTGCATTTTAGTCCATGTTTATAGATCACAGTGAATCCTCAGTAACTACACAAGTAACGTCTTAGAAAGAAAATAAAGTGTCCATTTATGCGTGAACACACAGTCTGAACTGAGTGGAACTCTTTCTCTGTATTTAACCCATTCACCAAGTGAGGCGGCGGGCAGCCCGGAACACAGCACCCGGGGAGCGGTGTGTGGGGACAGTCCCTTACTCAGTGGTGCCAGTAGCAGTCCTGGGATTCAAATCCACAACTTTCTGATCGTAGGGCCAACTCCCTAATACCCCATATACCCCAAATTTATTTCCTCATAATGGACCAGTTAAGATATAAATGCAATGGTTTAGAGTGGGTTAATATGTTTGGGCTGTTCAAAGTTGCCCATAAATTGTTTCGATTTTAGAGGAAACTTAATCGACTGATCTGGGAGCTGGCGGCCTGGCGCTTAGGGAGTTGAACCTGCAATCGAAAGGTTGTGGGTCTGAATCCCAAGACCATACAGACTGCTCCCCAGCGCCATTGTCGGCAGCCCACCGCTTCACGCTGATGAAAGGGTTAAATGCAGAGAGCTCCAGTAACTTCCTAAGCAATTAATATAGTATGTAAAAACAATTAATAAATGATCAATATATGAATGAACTGAAAATAGTTGTGGCAGCTGTACAGCAGATGAAATGAAACAAAATGCAATTATACCCCCCCCTCCCCACACACACACACACACACACACAGATTCAAACAGAATGGTATGAGCAATTCCAGTTTGCCGTTCTGGAGAAACTCCCGGAGTCGGAACTGTCCACAGTGGAGGTGAATGGAACCAGACGTCTGCCTCTAAAATCCCCCTCACTGAAAGTCATTTCATGAAATGTTTACATTTGAGAAAAAACTAAACCTGTTCATGGTGGAGGGATCCATGCAGGGCATTGTAAGGCAAAATAGTCCCCAAAGAAAAGTGATTTAGTTTCACTACTTTACCATCATCAACATCCATCTAAACACTCAGAGACACGTGGAGCTTCACTGGTTTGTAGGGATAAACATTCAGTCTCACCAAAACGGGGTTGAAGCAGAGGTTCCCTGTCCCAGTGCTGGGGGCTCCAGACGCTGCACATTTTGGAGCTTCCTTGCTTAAGCTCCAGCTCAAAGCATTCAACAATTAAATATTAAAAGGTGAAAGCTAAAATCTAGCCTCTGCTCTCATCACCTTAAAAACAAAAAGCAGGAAACTTCGACTCGTGTGGCGTTTAGAAGCAGTTCTCACGGGCAGGGCTGGCTCACACTCGTTGCTCCACTGATCACCGCGGAGTTTGGCAATAATGTGTTTTGCTCAAACTCACTTCTGCTTTGAAAAGTAACTGCAGACCTGAAAATAAGGTGGACATTTCAAGGAACAATCAAATTTTCACATGTTTGTTGCGCTTTTTTCGTTTTAGCCCAGGAACTACAAGGCTAATTTAGTTACAGTTCGGTCCAAATCATCGCACATTAGCCTTAGAGTGTCTAGAGGAGTTCAGTAATCTCCAGTAGACTTGTTTAGGTGGTTTCAGACACTGTATGACTCAGTGTGACCTATAAACAAGGACTGAATTCAGCCCTTAAGGTCACTACCGTTTTTAGCCATGCTAATGTTCTCTCGTCCAATGGTACTGGTACTCCGATACTCAGGATATCTGTGTTGGTATTAGTCCAATATGGGCTTAAATAAAAGAATGGAATGTTGGACAAGTCTGAACACAACGCCGCTGGAGATTCAGCCGTGTGTGCAGAACTCCAGAATAGACACACTGGGACCACATGGGTGTAGAAACTGGAGTTTTATCATTTACACAACGCCCCCTAGAGGAAGTGGGGAGGTGTTTCAGATTCAGACAGATTTCACCAGTTCAGTTGTTGAAGAGGGGAAAAAACATGGCATCAGATTGGTATCGGTGTCAGTTGTATCAATAATGAAAATGTGACATCATGAAGCCCTATTTGTAAGTGAACAGGATTAAGGGAATATTTTTTTAGAAACTCAAAGGTACACACTTCTCCACTGACCCCAGATGGGGTTAATCAGTCAAGACGTGCCCAAATTTTGCTCCTTTATTTCAGAACTGGAGCTACGAGGCTAACATCGTAACACTGGAAGTCAACGATCACCTAAATTATTTATCATAAATACACCCCCAAAACTTTCCAAGCCACACCCAGCTCTCAACTGAGGTGGATCAGACTAGTGGACATGGTTTAGGATGCAGTATGACTTACTATGAGCTGTAAACATGAACTGAACTTCAGTGTGGAGCCGAACACTGCAACACCTTTTTACACAACAGGGTCTGTTTTCACAAACCGCCTCAGGAGAGGAGCGCTGATCTAGAGTCAGTTTCTGTCACGTCATAAATACAGAGGAATCTGATCCCGGATCAGTCCTGCTTTGTGAACAGTAGCCCTGGCGTTGTCTGCTGCACCTGTACTGCTGAAATGCAATTCATTTTTACAGCTGTCAGTAAAACATACCGTGTCCTAAACCATTCCCACAAGTCTAATCCACTTTAATGAATAGCTAGATGTGGTTTGAGTGTCCAGAAAAGTTTTGGGGTGTGTTTATGGTAAAGTATTTGGGTGACTATTGGCTTATCGTGTAAAAGCTCCAGTTATGAACTAAAGAAGCTAAATCTGGACTACAAATTCCTCAATATCTGAAACCAGTGGAGCACTCTGTACATCTGACGTTTTGTCAAACTGTACCTGAAAGTCTAATCCTGCTCTACCAGTATTCCAGTCGTAACAGATCTGATTCAGCTGCTTATGTAGCGTGAACAGAACTAACATGGAGTAAACAATACATGTCGGCTGGTCCAGGGGAGCAGGGTGTAACACCCTTGGGTTACACAGCTCCATTTCAGTTTCCAGTCCATGTACAACTCGCTTATTTCACAGGATCACTATCTTAAAATCCAAAGTGAGCATGAGGCAAACTGTGTGGAGGAGTCAGTAAGTAGAGTCATGGAGGTTGGACCACAATGGATCAGACTTGTTTGTCCAGCACATCCCACAGATTGAGATCTGGGGAATCTTTGTGATGGTCCTCAAACAGTTTCTGAGCAGTATTTGCCGTGTGGGGCGATCGTCCTGCTAAAAGTAGGAAACATCATCTCCATGAAGGGCTGTACTTGGTCTGCAGCGATGTTTAGGTAGGTGGTCAATGTCAAAAGGAACATTTGACACAAGAGCATGATTAGGCACCCTTTGGTTACACTGCTCAGTTTCACTGCTGGCTGCTATTAACAATCTTCTCCTTCATACAAATAACAGCTCATGACTTGATTATCATCTTCTAACATCCAGAGTTTTCAGGGATCTTTTCAGCCATGCCACGTTCCCTCTCCACCTCCAAAGAACATCGTCTGGCTCTGCCATCCCTACACACAAGGTAAACCCCAGTCCAGACTTCTCTTTTGTGGGTTCCTGCTGGTGGAATGGGTTGCAAAGTGCTACCAGAGCAGGAGAATCCATCTCTGTCTTCAATGACATCCTGAAGACTCATCCATTCAAAGATCATCTGCACAGGAGGTGCTATCCTAAATCACACATGCTCTGAAAAAAACAACTTCTTGCACTACTCCCTACCTAAAGAACCAGCACTTAGAACTCTCTACTGGTTCTCCCACTGTCCTGAAGCTTGAGTGTTTTCTTAAATTGTAAGTAATTTTGGATAAAAGTGTCTGCCAAATGTAATGTAATGTAAAGAGAAACACACTGTCTGACAGACAGCACTGGCGAGTGCACTAGCGCCCCATCCCGTGAGCTCCCATTCCTGACACATTGGAATGGTATGATACATTTTACACTCAGGGTGTCCTCACACTACATGACCCATACTGCAGCTGAGCATGTTTGACACCCAAACTCAAGTTGGTTTCAGTAGAGTGATCGCCCTGACCCACTTAGGACCGGCCCACACTCGGTTCGGCCCGACTCGATCATGGTTCTGTTTGACTCTGTATATCTAGAGTGAGTTCAAAACAAGGACTAACACAGAATCCGAACTGTCCCATTTAACACACACGGAAACAAAGGGAGACTCTGGTCTACAGAGGAGCAGCGTCTGCTGGAAATTTGTGAAGATATTTAGTCAAACTCAGATATTTAGTCAAACAGGCAACTGTCTTCACATCTGTGGACCAAAAATGACATGGTGAGGAGCTAAAAACACTGCAGGTTCAGTATCTGAAGGTACAGGACGCTCCGTAAATCTGGCAGCTCACCGAACCAGAAGGACAAAGCAGTGAGGAAGTGAGGAAGTAAGTGTGCCCAGGTCCAGGACACTTGTGAGCAGTGGCCAGCAGGGGGAGCAGTGAGGGGACATCGCGCTTGGGGAATGGACAAGACAACTGGGCCTGGTGTGAGGACGGACTCAGTTCGTTCCCACCCAAATAAGTCAGCACAAAATTGCTCACTGTGGCTCCCAGCAGATGTGGTTTTATATTTACTTAAATAACAGATACTGCACTTGTAGTGATTTTCTGAGTATATCAGAGCTTAATGTATTTTATATACTCTTAATATATTTTAGTATATTCCCCAATAATGTTCCTCCCAGTGAAGCTCGACGTGTCTCTGAGTGTTTATATGGATGTTGATGATAGTAAAATAGTGAATCTGAACTACAACACCCTTCTTTGTGGACTATTTTGCCTCATCTCAATGCTTCCCTCAACCATGCCATGTTCAGCTTTCAGACCAAAATCTTCTCTCAATTAGAAGAACAACGTCTCAGGCGTCAGGCGGCGCAACCAGAACCGTCTCACTTCCTGTGAGGGGGTTTTCAGAGACCAGCTCTAACTCACACCAAACCCACTCAGAACTCCTCTGTTTACGTCTTAACCATTACACTATGAGGGCATTTAGCTTTTTGGCCATTATGGTTCCAGACTAAAACTTGTGGACGCCAAGTTCCACATTCCACAGAGCGTATTGGGACACGGCCTCTGAAAGGCGGGTGGTTTACCACACGTGACTCATAGATAAACACAGTAATTACGGCGCATAGTTTTAGTGCACACACCTGCCGTTATTGTTGACACTGCAGGTCAAAGGCTCCAACTATCACCAAGATACACACCAGCGTCTGGGAAATCCCTGCTGCTGGTGGGGCTGAAGGACTGGGAAATGGGAAATGCCTTGAGATGTTTCCGACCAGTGGTGTGACTGGGCTTTAAACTGTAAAGATGTTCGATAAATTAAGGCCTTGGCCTGCTAATATTGGTCCAGAATATCCAGTTTTTCTGGCTTGACACTTGAGGGATTACCACAGTCTCCAGACGGGCACTGAGTTGGTATTTGGAGGCTTCTGATTGGTGCAGCTCATCATCAGGGAGCTCAATGCCATTTCTTTTCTTCCTATTTTTAACTTGAAGGGCCCAAATCCCAATGTTTCTTGCATTTTGTTTCTCTTTCACTTTGTGTGGTATTGTGAACCAAAATAAATCACATTTTCCCCTTTGAGGTACAATTCGCTTATTTTACAGGACCGCCATCTTAAAATCCAAAGTGAGGCTGAGGTGGGAATCGGTCTGGACGGACAAGACCTGCCGTGATGAAGATGTTCTGATCCTTTGAGTGCTTATGGTACATTTATACATATATTTATAATTATTGAGTAGTAACACTATTATTAAAGAGTACTTATTAAATGTTATTAAAAAGAAGCAATAATAGTAATAGTCTACTATTAGACAGAATTAGAGGAATATTATGAATCATAGACATATGAAGCACTGTTATGGACCTCCAATGTTAGAGGGCAGTTCCTGGGGCTTCATTGATGATGACCACACACACACACACACACACATACATACACACACACACATACACACACACACACACACCTGCTGCAAGTGATGTGAGCACTCACCAGCTTTGGTGTGAGGGTCTGCCCTGACCTCCATCTGCTCCTTCACTGTTATCTGCTCCATCTTCTCCAGGGGGATGGTGGAGCCCACTTCCCTCGCTTCATCGCGACGTCACCTCAGATCCTTTCCTCACACTTTTCAAAACACACACACACACACACTCTTACACACAGGACAGTACTGAGCCTCCTTCACCCCACGGCAGGGGCAGAGGACTTCTCAAACCTCAAGAGCCATGTCTGAATTCCCCAGGTCCACCTTAACCAGCCCCGTCTCCCAGCCCATCTCCTGTCCCCCAGCTCCTGTCTTCCAGCCCATCACCTGTCCCCCAGCTCGTCTTCCAGCCTTTCTCTTGTCCCCCAGCTCCTGTCCTCTAACCCGTCTCTTGTTCCTTAGCTCCTGTCCCCCATCTCCTGTTCTCCAACCTGTCTCTTGTCCCCAGCTCCTGTCCTCCAAACCATCTCCTGTCCCCTAGCTCTTGTCCCCCAGTCCAGCTCCTGTCCTCCAGCTCCTGTCACCCAACCCATCTCTTGTCCCCAGCTCCTGTCCTCCAACCCATCTCTTGTCCCCCAGCCCAGCTCCTGTCCTCCATCCCATCT
This sequence comes from Brachyalestes nurse, assembly GCA_037974405.1. NCBI lineage: Eukaryota > Metazoa > Chordata > Actinopteri > Characiformes > Alestidae > Brachyalestes > Brachyalestes nurse. The sequence goes on from JBBPCY010060174.1 coordinate 7,830, forward strand.
CCTGTCCCCCAGCCCAGCTCCTGTCCCTCAACCCATCTCCTGTCCTCAGGCCATCTCCTGTCCTCCAGCCCAGCTCCTGTCCTCCAGCCCATCTCCGGTCCCCCAGCCCATTTCTTGTCACCTCAGCCCGTGTCCTCCACCTCAGCCCCTGTCCTCCAACCCATCTCCTGTCCTCCAGCCCCTGTTCTCCAGCTCGGTTTAAGGTGGACCGGACTGATTCAAACTTAAGCTTCCTTTCGCTTTAAGTCTTCCTACACCGAGAAACACGCGGTTTACACGCTACACGGATCTTAAAATAGCCCTTAAACCTGCACAGAACGGAGTAAAGCGAGTCTTTCATCACCGACAACAACAACAAAAACAACAACAGAAACAGGAGTGAGCTACCTGCTCTCCGGCGCCATTTTACAGAAACTTCAGAGACGGCGGAGCACCTGGGGCTCGAACCAGACCCCACCACACACCTGACTTTACACACACACACACACCACCTCACACTCTCACACACTCTCATACACTCTTACACTCACACAGTCTTATAAACACTCACACAGTCCGGAGAGAGCAGCAGCCCGCCTGAAACACCCCCGCGTCTCTGAGGAGGAAGTTCAGACCGAGCGAGGACAACTCACCACGGAGAACCGGAGAACCAGAGGACCTGGAGAACCGGAGGACCCAGAGAGCCGGAGGACCCGGAGAACCGGGACCTGGAGACCAGGAGCCTCTCTTTCTGTTGGTCGTTATTGACTTTTTGTTATTTGTTATTATTCTTATTTTGTATTGTTTGCCATTGTTTTTGTTCTTTTTTGTTATTGTTTGTTGTTACTGTTTTTTTAATTGCTTGTTATTGTTTCTTTGTTTATTTGATGTTTGTTGCTTTTGGTCTTAATATTTGTTGTTTTTGTTACTGTTTGTTGTATTATTTGTTATTTATCTCTTTTCTGACTTCTCTAAACAGAGATATACTTATAATTATATACTTTTTAAACAGGCAGGTTTAAAGTAATGGGTAATGCTCTAATATAAAATCAATAAACTACTGACTCCCCCTAGTGTACTAATGTGACCACCTGACTCCCCCAGTGTACTAATGTGACCACCTGACTCCCCCAGTGTACTAATGTGACCACCTGACTCCCCCTAGTGTCCACACGTGACCACCAGACTCTCCATAGTGTACTAATGTGACCACCTGACTCCCCCAGTGTACAAATATTACCACCTGACTCTCCATAGTGTACTAATGTGACCACCAGACTCTCCATAGTGTACTAATGTGACCACCAGACTCTCCATAGTGTACTAATGTGACCACCTGACTCTCCATAGTGTACTAATGTGACCACCTGACTCCCCCTAGTGTACTAATGTGACCACGTGACTCCAGCTAGTGTAGTAATGTGACCACCGGACTCCCCTTAGTGTACTAAGGTGACCACCTGACTCTCCATAGTGTACTAATGTGACCATGACTCCCTCTAGTGTACTAATATGACCACCTGACTCTCCAGTGTACTAATGTGACCATCTGACTCCCCCTAGTGTACTAATGTGACCATGACTCCCCCTAGTGTACTAATGTGACCACTTGACTCCCCCTAGTGTACTAATGTGACCATGACTCCCCCTAGTGTACTAATATGACCACCTGACTCTCCAGTGTACTAATGTGAGCATCTGACTCCCCCTAGTGTACTAATGTGACCACCTGACTCTCCAGTGTACTAATGTGACCATCTGACTCCCCCTAGTGTACTAATGTGACCACCTGACTCCCCCAGTGTACTAATACGACCACCTGACTCGCCCTAGTCTACTAATGTGACCACCTGACTCCCCCAGTGTACTAATGTGACCACCTGACTCCCCCAGCGTACTAATGTGACCACCTGACTCCCCCTAGTCTACTAATGTGACCACCTGACTCCCCCTAGTGTACTAATGTGACCACCTGACTCCCCCTAATGTGCTAATGTGACACCCTGACTCCCCCTAGTTTACTAATGTGACCACCTGACTCCCCCTAGTGTACTAATGTGACCACCTGACTCTCCATAGTGTACTAATGTGACCACCTGACTCTCCAGTGTACTGTCTCCATAACTTCACCACATGACTTCTCTAGTCTTGTGTTCAAGCTCGAATTCTGTTTTCAGGATCGCTTGCAAAAAACAGAAAGTAGTCTTGTCCAGTTTTGAAGACGGGGGCTTTGCAAATGCCATTGACCTCTGTTCTATGAAGTTTACAGTGCAATTTGAACCTGATTTCAGGCTACAAGTGGTCAAATCTAGAGAGTAGCATCAGACTGCAGCTGTTCAGTGATGGTTGTCATAGTAACGATACACAAGTCTTGATGGAGAAGAGTCTTGACCAGCAGAACTGTTACATGCTTTGAATGCCACTAACATTCGGAACTAAATGTTTGTGACAGCTTCCCCTCATGCGGTCCAGTCACTGACTGTACCTGTCTAACTGGTGGCTGCTTGACTTCAAAGTGAATTCCAGCCCCTACTGCTTTAAACAATCAGTCCGATTTCCCCTTCCTGAAACTGCGGTGTGACCATGGTAACCTGTTTCCTACAGAAGTGTCTTCCTGAGTGTCCAAGCTCTTATTTCTCCTCTCCAGTACGGAGCTCGGACTCAAGTGTGGCTAGAAAAACCTGTACTACAGCAGCTCCAAGAGGATCCCGGTTCTCCTCACACGGAACCGTGACCATATCACCACCTTTAACGAAACAGGCCTCTGTTCGAGACCCCTCAGGACCACAGGCTCCTCTATGGGTTGGTGGTTAACAACCACTCCGCGTTCTTGGAGCGTTCCTTCCTGAGCTCTTGGGTGTTGGTGGTAAAATATTGCAATATTTCAGGTGAAAAAGTCACATTGAGTCCCAAAACATCTATATTTTGTTTTTAATTTTAAAGGGCCCATGCTTTACATTTCCTTTACACTTATTTTTTTCCTTTATTTTTTTAAATATATTTTTTATTTAGGACCTACAAACTAAAATATCTCAGCTGGCTGAATTCAGGGCAGCCAATTAGAACAGAGTTCATTTACATACAGTAACAAAGTCTGTTTAAATGAGAGGTGGTGATGGAATGAATCTGTTTTGGGGAGCTAAAACGTAGCATATGGGCTCTTTAACTGCTCCAATACAGCAGATTCAGTTCAGTGAAGTTTTAATGGTTATTGATTGATTGATTGATTGATTGACTGATCATGAACTTGAGACTGACCAAGCACACAGATATACTCAATCCTTTATTACAGATTTAGAAACTCAACGATGAAACAAAATTGGCTGGAGATGTACATGGAATTAGAACAATACTTCCACTTTTCTGGGGGCGGGTCGGGGCGGGGCACTGAGGTGAGACTCAGAACAGGTGTGGGAGAGACACAGTGGAGAACTGGGTTCCACTGGGCTGGATGAGAGACTGTAACAAAAAAGAATGTGGGAGAAAAAACAAACAAAAACAAACACACACACACAATCAGGTACTCAGTGCTTCCAAAACAATCCCAACTCTGTGTTAAAGCTCGCTCCAGCCTCGGCGGCCCCCCGCCCAAGAAACCCCCCGGAGCAGAGAACCCACAACCTCCCGCGGAGATCTGATCTCCCATGGCAACAGGCCCACCGCTCGGTTACGCCGGAGCTCTCGGATTAGTCTGACTGTTTTAATGGATTTTCTTTTTTAAATGTCCCCTCACTTCTGAGGATCCATACACACACACACACAAACCAGCAATACTTAAAAGTAAAAGAAAATTAAACTGTTACACTCTCCCGGCGGTTTAATGTGTTTAAAACGTCGAAGCGAAGCACAACAGGGTCCGCGCTGACCTCCATGACCTCACACGTCACGTCAAGATCGCCCAAACCTCCTCCATCAACCCTGTTTGGTTATAGTTTTCTCCTCTGATGTCTGTTTAAAAGGTATCTAGGCTGAGAAATATAGTAATAATTACAATAATAATAATAATATTAATGCTTATTTAGACTCTTGTTATAAATACAGGTACCATCTGTGGAAAAACAGTGGCTAAGTGTCAAGTTTGGGGGTCGTTAAGAAGGGTCTTAGAAATCTGCATATTTTGTGCTCGACAAAATACGAAGAGGTTAAATTATTTATTTATTTAGAGTTTTTAAAAGTTATTTTATTATATAATAACCGAGTTGTCTTAGACTGAGCTAACAGCGTACTCCAAAGTTACACAGGAGCTAAATTAGGCCACTGTTTAAAAAAAAAAAAAAAAGTGCTCCAGTACCTCCTGCAACCACCAGGTGGAGAAATCATAAAGTAAAACGCACAGACTGACTGCAGAAACCACAAAATATTCTCTATCTGAAGTAAAAATGACGGTGTATTTCCATAAATATTACTAGTTCTGTCCCTCTTCAGGTTCACGGTTGAGACGAGAGTCTCCTAACAGGAGAACTGTAATGTAGTGTCCTGATGGCTGCGCTGACTGGGGGGGTGGTGGTGGAGGGGGTGTTGTTACAAACGCACACAATGAAAACATCCCATCTTCTCAAACCAACATCAGCATCTCAACACAACACACGCTGCACACGGCACTACTGTCCAGGAAAGACCCAACTCTGCCTGACTCTCACAGAGAGAAGAGACGTTCCACACACACACACACACACACACACACACACACACACACACACACACACACACACACACACACACACACACACA
>JBBPCY010060205.1:0-12537 GCA_037974405.1 Brachyalestes nurse
GGTCTTGTTCCCTTCAACTTCATAAAAGCCAAAGTACTTCCAATCGCCTGCTTTTAATGTTGAGGGTGCTGGTTGTAGATCTCGCTCCTCCGTCTCATGTCTTTGTTATGTGCACCCCAGAGACGGTCCGGCCGGGCGCTGCACTTCCGAGTTCCGCTTTTTTTTTGTTCTTTAACATTGCATTAATTAACCTCAACAAAATCGATTTTTAACATTTTTAAATCGATTCAGAATCTTTCATTTCCGCATCGCGATGCATCTAAAAATAGATTTTAATTCCCACCCCTAGTTTTTAGGCTGTTGCTGTGTGTAGGAGGTTGTGGCTAAGGAGTTTCTAGTGGGTTGCTATCAGATACAATGTGATTGCTCAGGAGTTTCTAGATGGTTGCTATTGGATACAATGTGGTTGCTAAGTAGTTTCTAGGCAGTTGCTATGGTGAATGAGGTGGTTGCTAGGGAGTTTTTAGGTGTTTGCTATGGTATCTGGGTCAAAGCAATTTTCTTCAGGATCAATAGTTTTCTGATTCTGATATACAAAGTGGTTGCTAGGGTGTTGCTAGGTGTTTGTTGCAGTGTAGGATTTGGTTGCTAAGTAGTTTCTAGGCAGTTTCTGTTTGTAGGAGGTGGCTGCTAAAGAGTTTCTGGATTTTTGCTATGGTATTAAAGGTGGTTGCTATGGTGTAGGAGGTTGTTGCTATATAGTTTCCAGGTAGTTGCTAGGGTGTAGGACTTGTTGACTGGGGAGTTTCTATGTAGTTGCAAAGGTGTACAAGATGGTTGCATAGGTGAAGGAAGCGGTTGCTATGGAGATTTTGGGTGGCAGGCCAACCTCAAAATCTCTTCAGGAACATAGCATTTTTATTTGAATGAACAGTCAACAGGTGTGGTTCCCCATGGAGTAAAAATTCAATTGGAAATAGGTTCCCACAGGGGAAAAGGGGACATAAGGTGTGTGTGTGTGTGTGTGTGTGTGTGTGTGTGTGTGTGTGAGCGTGTGTGTGTGTGTGTGTGTGTGTGTGCGTGTGTGTGTGTGTGTGCGTGTGTGTGTGTGTGTGTGCTCAAAGGCCCCAGCATGGTGGGATGTGGGAATGTTCTTAAACTCTATTTTATACACTTATCATGGTCTTAGTAATTAATTTCTAATGACCGGTCATTTTTGACCGGGAACACCATGAGTGTTCCTAAGTTCAATAAAACACCCAAAATGTAATAAAAATATTTTTTTATGCATTCAAGTGAAACAAAGTCATGGAACTTCAGAACAAACCGATGAAATTAACTGTGTTTTCTAGTGAGAAAATCTGAAAATTGGTCAGATTTGATCGGAACACAATAGGAGGGTTAAGTGTGTTTCAATTTATGATCACCCTTGTGCCTTCTTGATTTCAAAGCTTTTGTAATCGTAGTGTGCACATGCTTAATTTTCTTCTATACACCATTACTATTGAATTTGCTGGTAGTTTTTCTTGATTTTGCCTGCGTAGTTCTCATTGTGGTGTTGCCTGACCTCACCCTGTGGGATCTTTTCACTACTGTTAACCTAAACCCGAGGATTAAGGGATGTTATGTTTATTAGTTCAGTTCTACTCTCATCAATTCAGATAATCAACAACTCTCTGGGTCTTCCTCTAAACATCTATGTGATATTTCTCTTCACCAGAACTCTGCTGTGAGCACTGGATGATTTTGTAACGATATTAGTATATGAGAACTGCTTGCCTCCTGATTTTGTGATACTTGTATGCATTTTGTGACACTTCTTTTAAAACATCTTTCAATTCTTTATAATATAAAAGCTGTAAAATATGTTAGATATGTTTCTGCTTCCTCTTTTATTGTTTTTTTTCAACTAGGAAGAATCTCCAGTGTCATCTTAAGGGTTGCTTCAGTTATTTTATTGGCACAAGTGAAGTTTACGTGGTGAGCCCTCAGAAGTTGAGCAAAAATGTGTCAATATATGTGGCAGAACTTACTCAACTTTACTGCCTTGACAAAAAAATAACAGTGAACGTACATGTCTCACCAAATTGCCATCACTGATTTGTATTATTTTTTGTAATTTGTAGAACGCATGTCAGTGGTTGACCCTGCAGAGCCGATGCTTTCCTATAATTTGTCAATGCCTCACTTTGTTAGTTAAAAGATGGAAATATGTATACGCTTACAAATGTGTGGGATTTGCATGGAAATGGATCCTTTATGAAGGAATGGCTAGTCATTGATGTGACAAAAACAACAGCATTTACACTCTTAGTTTGAATAGGACTAGTTCTTCTGGTTTCATTTCCCCCTACCACCACCCACTGTATATACTTCCCTGCGTCTTCTACATATAGTTCTCAAAATTCATTTAACTCATTTTTAGGTGAGTAAGCAATCCAAACAAACAAACATTCTTTATTTGTCACATGCATAGTCATCCAAGTACAACACACAGTAAATGATTTCTCTGCATTTAACCCATTCACCAAGTGAAGCAGTGGGTTGCCGCCAATGAGGCGCCCGGGGAGTAGTGTGTGGGGATGGTACCTTGCTCAAGGATACCTTAGCGGTGACACTAGCAGTTGGGATTCAAACCCCAACCCCAGCCTAATTGGTGGCAGCACACTGCTTCATTGGTGAATGGGTTAATGCAGAGAAATCATTTCACTGTGTGTTGTACTTGTATGACTATGCATGTGACAAATAAAGAATGGTTGTTGTTTTTGTTGTTGTAGCCAGAAGCCAAGTCAAGTCAAGTAGGTTTTTATTATCATGTCTACCATATATACACAGTACATAGTAAAAACGAAACGGTCCTCCAGGACCCTGGTGAAAGACAAGAGAAGAACAGAACAGAACAAGGCCTCAAGTGCAAATAGGACATAAGACAAGAGCAACAACACAACTTAATGAGACAAGACAAGACAACATTCAGTGCAACTGACAATGGCAACAATTATAAATAATAAATATAACTACTGTTCTAAAACTGCACTTTAAAATCATAAAGTCATACATGTAGCCAGAAAGACATTGACATGCGTGCAGCTAACTTTTAGTTGCACATGTAGACCATTACTGTTTTGCTTTTTTGTGACTAACATTAAGTTACATACATATAATACGTATAGGCCATCAGTGCAACAGAATGTATCTGGTTGTGAGATTATTGAGATTATTATCAAAGGCACTTATAAAAAGAAGACCCTGTATGGATAAATTCATCCCTGTCTAGACCCAAACTGTCATGGCCCTAGCTTTATTAAGGTTTATAGTATTTTAGAGAGGTGATATATTCGTAAGCAATTAATCGGTACTGCTGTAAGGACAGGTAGGGCAGGAACCATAATCTCATTGTTATTTTTGGCTGCTGTAAGCCCAGCTAGGAGCAGTCAGCACTGATTTCCAGAAGTGTCTGATTGGCACATACAGTGTCTGATGCACATAAAATGTGCATTACTGTGCCAACTTGATATTGTGTACAGTTGAAACTTGAGATTAGTTTCATTTTAAAACATTTTAAGGGAGTGGCCCACACTTTGTGTATTAATTTGAAATGGGTGGTGTGCAAGGTTCTTGCAGCCACCACTTAATTTTTCCCATAAAGCTACTACAAAAAATTCCTATTTTGATAGTATGTCTTCCTTGCTCATCTCAACCTTAGACATAGGAAGTAAGAAGTACCTGAAGTAATCAATTTTTCTGTCTTGAAATGTGTGCAGTATGGTATTGTATTTAAAAAAAACACCAAAAACATTTTATGAGCCTACTAGGAACATACAAATGGCTTTCCACCTGGCTGAAAGTGGTAATTATTCCCCAGTGGAGAAGTTTTATCAAAACACATGTAGCACCCCCCAAACATCAATAGAGTTATTTAGGATACTCCCATAGTGTAGTTTTGAGTAGGCTGTTTTGCTTTTTTGTAAAGAGATACTATAAAACATCTTATAAAACACTTTCAAGAAGACAAGAATACAAGGCCTCATGAAGCAGCGATGCCTACTGTGTTAAAATGGTTCATTTCTCAGGATTTGAATGCCCACTAGAGGGCAAAAGAATATAGGCCTGTTTAGCATGTGAAATATGGGCCAATAAAAGCCAGTAGGAAATAAAAATGTAAGCATGAATTTTAATTGGGCAATAAATGGGCCTTAGGGACAGAACAGCATTGTACACGGCTAGGTGTTGGTGAAGAGTATAAAGACTTTCAGATATCATATTCATTATTAAAAGTGAATATGGAAATTTTGGCAACATTTAGGGGAAAAAACAAACAGAAAACTTGCCCAGCCACAGTTTCTTTAGAATTGATGAATGCCTCACTTTGTTAGTTAAAAGACAATTCTGTCAGATGTATATGTGTGAGATTTGCGTGGAAAGGGATCCTCTGAGTGATTGATAACAATTAGGGTGAAAAAAACAAAAACAGCAGACATCCATAGTATATAGAGAACAATCATGCATGCCTGAGAGTGGACAACATACACAACAAGGACTACAGTTCAGGTTTGTGTTTGTGATGCTAGTAGCCTAGATTTGTGTAGTTACAATTGCCATCTAACCTTCTGTATTGCCATCTAACGCATCTTCACATTTCAGGGTCCTGCATCTTCCTCCAACTCTGGTCGTTATTCTCCATGTTTTTTGTTGTAAGTCAGTCTGCTTCTGAAATCCTATATGCTCTTGCAGCACCACTGAATGCCCGATATTTGATAGGTAACTTTTCAGTGATACCGGTTCTGTTCTTTAATGGATTCTCCATATCTGCTCGCATGTTGCATTTGTCTGGAATGTTACCTGGCAGTGGTCCACCCCCTTACTTTCTTGAAGTTTAAACCACTGAGGTATCGGTTAGCAGGCTTCATCATGACTTGGACATATGTGCTAGTTTTCAGCATTCTTAGCATCTTTGCTGCTGAGTTTGTGCTTCTAGATCTTTATGGAACCTGCTATCTCATCACTATTGTCGTGGGGCTCTTCTGTTGTATTTTGAGTCTGAAAGGCTTGAGGCAGCCCATACCTGAAGAAAGGAAAATGGTGAGGGAGGAGCAAGGGATGAGCAACACCAAAAAGAAAGCTTTCAAAGTTGTTTTGATAAATCAATTGTCCCATTTATTGCAAGCAGTCCTGTTTGCTGTCACTGTCATGCTAAAAAACACTATGTCTATGCCTTTTTTGAGAGTGATAACAGGCATGACTATGACGGTGAATATTGCTGCAGGATTTTTGCCACATCTTTTTTTCTCTACACGGAGGACAAGCTAACATTCACAATGCCACTTACAACAATGAGCAATCCCACAAGTTAGATTAGAAAACAATTAACTCGATATGCATGGAAAGTTTGGTAATAAATAACCAACATAAAAAATTGTAATTGAGTTCCAGCCATTCTATGTGAGGTCCCAGGCTTGTTGTGTACTTTATTTGACTTTGTTTGACTGTGGAAAGATCTTTCATTTTTCAAATCACTGGAAATGTGTCATGACATAGGCTTTTCAGATAGACCCTGGCAGACCAAAGAATGTGGGTCACCTAGCATAACATTAAATTAAACACAAAGAACTTGAAGGTCCCATGTGCAGTGGTGGAATGTAACAAAGTATTTGTACTTCGTTACTGTACTGTTTTTATCTGTACTTTACTTAAGTAAAAATAATAATGCGTACTTTTTATTTTACTCCATTACATTTTGTGGCAATTATCTGTACTTTTAACTCCACTACATTTGTACAGTTTATGCTGTTAGTCGTTACTGAGCTCCAATGATGGCAGAGCGCGCGTCAATTAGAAACATATAAAGGTAAGCTATGCTATGCTTTTGGGTATGTAATGACATGTTATGATAGTGTTATCTAGCGAAATGTATGTTGACATACAGAAATAGTATCATAATCACACCAGTGTCGGGTAGAGGCGTAAGTCAGTATATCTGCTATTCTTTTACAAAATGGCACACCCCAGACGTTGAGACAAACCATTGTGTGAGTATTTTTACTTAAAAAAATACTTTAAAGTACATTTAAAAGTAAGTACTTCGTACATTTACTTAAGTAAGATGGTTGATGTAGCACTTCTACTTTTACTTAAATACATATTTTCCTGGATATTTGTACTTTTACTTAAGTACTAAGCTTCAGTACTTCCTCCACCACTGCCCATGTGTAACACATTTAAAGCACTATCACCTTTGTTTATTAACAAAACACCTTGGAGATCTATGATGTCTTGGGAACCACAATTCAAGATTACTTAAAGGGTTGTTATTCATGATAAGGAATTTGTTTCCTTCCACATATATGTCCTATATCTCCTATCTAGGACAGTTTGCCTAGCAAATCTCAAGACCAGAGTAAGGAGTAAGGAGACTGCACCATCTACAATACATCCAGAAATCAAAAAGCCTTTTCTGGACTTCAAATGGTTTTGACGCTTGAGAAGCCAGAGGCATACAGTATAGAAAGGGGATAACCTTCTTGAAAGTGAAAACCAATACATTTGGGGAGATAGACCTAAGGAACTTCAATGTTGGTATCTCTCAGGTGTCCTCTAGTTCTGATTTGAGACATTTACTGCATTCAGCAGACACTTTTATTCAAAGCGACTTCCGTTCCCTAACTCCCTGGAGCAACTTGGGGTTAAGGGTCTTGCTCAGGGACCCACTGGGCGTATGCTGAAGGTAGGATTTGAACCCATGACGCCTTGGTCCAGAAGCAAGTATCCTATCCACTGAGCTACCACCACTGTTGTAACTAATTTGCGGATTAACACACTACAAACCTTGAAATATTAAAATATAAAATGGTATTTTTAGTTGAGACATAGACATGTGCTTTCCTTGCTTTGTTTTCAAGAAAAGCTGAGCTAAGAGAAGTGCCTGGGCAAGTAGAGTTGAATAACAGTGCCCATATGGCCTTGAACAGAATCTTATGTTTATTTATACTGAGTAATACCCTGTCACCATCAGTGATGGTAATGAAATAACTAAGTTAGATGTAATAACATTAAAGTCTTTATATGGTACAGTGTTTACCTTCATATTGTTTCCACTGCTCTAGTCTGATGGCCTTCTGGTGTCCAACTAACATTGCTACTAGTTCGGGATAGTAAACAATCAGTGAGTCAAATGTGTACAGAAGTGTAATTTGTATGGAAATAATTGCATCCTATACAGAGATGGGTTTCCTGTTTCCTGAAAATAACATGTGATTTGTATGTGATTTGTTTTTCTCCGGCTGCTCCGTACCCTAGATTTAGGGGTTCCCTCTGGATTCTGTGACCAAGTTTCCTCTGTTATAGACTTGAAAGCAAATTGATAATCTCTCACTTCAGAAACATTTCCTTGTCTGCTGCTTGGAAATATTTGCTGGTGTAAATACATCACCAATAAATTAACTTATATGGTTCCATACTTCTGCATTTGTGATTCTTCCTTCGTCTAGAGAGTTTGAGCTGACCATGTCCTCTACATGTTGTATTTATGTCTTAATGTAGCCTACATTTTTCACACATTTATTAAAGTTTCTGCTATTGGTGTAGTTTGGTGTCTTCACAAGGAAGAATAACTGGATAGGTTTTTGTCTCTCTTTGTTTTTCTGAGAGCTTCGTTCATTTACTTGGCACCATCTAGGCTTCTAGACTCTTTACAGGCCTCTTATCCGTCACTGGCCTCAATTCTTTTACAATACCTGCATGTGAATATGTCTAGAGCACCATATTAAAAAAAACAGGAAATAACATTAACTGTAATCGCCCTTTTTCATCGGCATGTTTTCATCTGCATGTGTACATACAATGATCAGCCATAATGTTTAAACCACCTGCCGGTAGTTATCCCCCCATTGTGCAGGTCCCCCCAATGCCCCCCCAAAATAGCTCTGACCTATCAAGACCATCTCCTCCCTCTTCTTGCACTACTCTTACATAAAGATTTAGCTCTTAATACCCCCATCCGGTTCTCACATTGTCCTGAAACTTTGAACAAAAGCACCAGCCATGTGATGTAATGTAATGTAATAAAGGCAAGAACTCTAAAGGTTTGCTGTGGAACTTGGAAACAAGACATAAGAAGCAGATCCTTTAAATCCTGTAAGATGCGGGATCATTCTAGCTTGTCTAGCATATCCCAAAGTTCATTGATTAGACTGTAGTCTGAGAATTTTTTTAATTGTTTAAAAATAATGTTTTCTTTTTCTTTTTTATCCAACTACTCACATGCAGCACGATAAAATGCCAGCTGTGCAAGTGTGTTGACAAGGTTTAGCATCCACCTATGAAACAGATTGTTCATTTGCTTCTGGTGCCATTGTCAATCCATTTGCATGCAAAATATGTTGAGGAACATTTTTCCTAGATGACAGTCATCAGATTATGGTATTCTAAAAGTGTCTGGAATCGCTTCAACTTTATTACATTTTGTAGAGCCTCAGCAAGAGAATTCCTCACAGGTGTGTGTTTATTTTCGGCATTGATTCTGTGATTTGTTTTAGCTACACAGCCTAAAGTATCTGTGATTAGCACAGACAACAATTTATGTAGCATCTTTTGAAGACTTTGTAAGATTCTGCAACACAGGACAGAAAGTTTAATATGGCAATTGGGAAAAGCATGTAGTCACAATATCTTAATAAGCTCAGTGTTTGAACTACTATCCTAATTAGGGTTAGGGTTAGGATCACATGGTTCTATGACTATTCTCACATTTAACCCACCTTCTCCTTTGCAGGATGATGAACACCAGCCTCACAAACGCCACGGATGATGAAGTGGAGAATGTGGCTTTAAGTATGGCTTCATTAGATACTCTGTCCCTCTATATTATTAACTTCTTGCTGGGTCTTCCTCTAAACATCTATGTCCTCGTTCTCCTCTTCAGAGCTGGAGGACTGGATGGGTTTGTGAGTTTTAGTGTGAACCAGTGTTTCTCTGAAATTCTCTTTGAGCTCCTGACACCACTATTTGTACTGTCTTATGTGCACATTAAAAATGTTTACTTTCTGAATGCAGTTGCATTCATCAGTGGTACTTGCATGAGTGCCCGCTTCCTCTTCCAGTCCAGTGTGTGTTGTGAACGCTACCTGGCAGTGGTCCACCCTATTACATTCCTGAAGTACAAATCTATTAAGTATCGCAAAATGGGTTCAAGCATGATATGGACTTACTCATTAATATGTGGCAGCATATCATGCACCAATTTGAATCTGCCCTACACTGTTGTGGGAATCATGTATTTCATTGTTCTGATCATACATATTTTTTTAGGTTTCTCCATTCTGAGAGTTCTGAGAAAACCTAGCCCAGGTGAGAGGGATAGGAAAGATGGGAGAGAAAATGTTGCCAAAAAGAAAGCCTTCGAACTAGTTTCCTTCAGTCTCCTGATTTTTATAATGCAAAGTGTCCCATTATCTGTAATCTTTGGTGCTAAAGACAAATTGTCACTTAATGCTTTTAACTATGCAGTAACTATTGCCATGGATTTACATGTTGTTGCAGGTATGATGATACCAGTCCTCAATCTGCACCAAATGGGTAAACTGACAGTTAAGAGGTGTGTTTAGGTTGAACTCAAGTGTGACTTTTTTAATTTTATTTTTGGTGTGACAGTAGAAAGAGAAAAGCCGCATATTTATTACCCTTTGGAATGAATTCCAGCTTTAGTAGACCTCCAATCTGCTTTAAATGCATTTGCAAAGATTTACATCTAATATCTAGCAGATGTGTAATAGTCCTATTTATTTCCCTAATAAAAGTTATATTAATCATGATATTGCATTAATAATTCTTTTAAAACATTTGTACTATGATGCAAAGCTGCTGGTGGCAGTTGCAGATTTGAGATGTTTCCAGTAAAAATGAGAGATGTATCTTCTTCTTTCTCCAAACATGATGAGATAAATTATTGTCACAGTTCTGGTTTTGTTTCAGGGTGCATTTTACAAAAAGAGGTCTGAATTGTCTAAATACGTATGTGCATATTTTAGACGTGGTACTTTTTAGTTTTGTTTGGGGTGTAGGAATCCAGATGATTGCGATACAGTTCATTACATGTTGTTTTTTGTTTAACTGTTCTTCCTGCTGTTTTCATGTCACCCTGCAGCTCTTTAAAGTGACTTCCAGCTTCTCTTTCACCTTCTTTAACATTTGTCTAGTAGAAACCCTGCATGGCACAATTCGTTCTACGTATGGCACAGTTGAACTGCCGAAAATGTTCTTCGCTAAGGCTCTTTACTAGGGTGTTGTTTAATGTTGTCCATGAGAACTTAAGGAAACTTTTTCAACTTCACCAGGTTCTTCACAATCCACTTCCTAACCAATGGCACTGTCTTTATAAC
The DNA here is from genome assembly GCA_037974405.1 of Brachyalestes nurse. NCBI lineage: Eukaryota > Metazoa > Chordata > Actinopteri > Characiformes > Alestidae > Brachyalestes > Brachyalestes nurse. Next base: position 10,317 of record JBBPCY010060205.1, read on the forward strand.
ATATCTCTTAAATGATGATTTGGTCCAATTTGTGTGAGAACATTTTTATTTTCTTTTTTTTCTGGTATTAATATGTACCACTTGATTAAATTCTTAATTTTAACCTGTACATGTATGTATCTTTTCATTTAGTGTCTGAATATTTTTGACTTGAATATTTGTCCAATCTTATGAATATATATGTTGCATACTGTTCACATTTTTGTAGATATTGTTAAATACAAAGTTTAAAGTCAGTTAAACATGTACATTTTGAGTGGATAATTGCACTAGAAGTGTATTAAATGATGTTTCTTTAGAGAACAAAAGATGATTCTTGATGTGGGAGTACAAAGAATTTGAATAACTTTTAAATGTTTTTTTTCACACTTGCTTGTCTCTTTTACAAACGTCATACCATTGCATACCAAGTTATTAAATTATGCAAATTCACAAGTGATGGTGAATATATTTTTCACAACAGTACTGTAAAACTATTTTAGTAGATGATGGGTGCACACAAGGCCAAATGTAGAATTGTTACATTTTTATGTTGCATAGTAGTTTTAATTGTCTTATTGCTGTTTCACATATTAGTTAATCAGTGGTCCACAGACTAGATACTATAACAACCTTTCCATCTGTTACAAATAGACTTGCTTGTAAAAATCATTTACACTTGCACTACTTTTGTCAGAATACATTTTTGTTAAATATAAATTCTACTTTTGTGGAAATAATTCTGTGATTAATCTGGCTATTACTGAACACAGGACCCAGTGAAACAATGACATTGTTTTGTACCATTCAGTCTATACTGCATTATCACTACAGTCTCCATAGTATCCTTAATCATTAACCTGCCTTTCTCTCAGGATGAATAACACCCTCACAAACTCAACACTATATGAATCAGATCCATTTCTTCTAAGATTATCATCACCGATTACTACATCTATCCAGATCATCAGCCTTTCCTTGGGTCTTGCACCAAACATCTATGTCATCATTCTCCTAATCAGAGCTGGAGGACTGGATGCATCTGTGATTTTATGCCTCAGTTATTCTGTGTCTGAAATGTTTTTCGCTCTCCAGGCACCTCTATTCATTCTGTGTCGTGTGGACATGAGAAATCTCTGCTTTCTGGTACCAATAACATTTTTCACTGGTGTTTGCCTGACTTCCCGCTGTATGTTCCAGTGCTGTTTATGCTTTGAGCACTACCTGTCAGTGGTCCACCCTGTGCTTTTCATGAAGTACAAATCTATGAAGTATCGTTTCGCCAGCTTAGTGTTTGTGTGGATCTACTCATTAACTTATGCTATTATCTACACCAATAACTCTTTCAATCTGCCTTAAAAAATTTTTTGTAATGCTGTTCATCATCTTTCTGAGCATGCATATCTTCTTCTGTTTCTTCATTCTGATTGTTCTGAGGAGACCTCGACCAGGAGAAAAGGAAAAGACCCAGGGTGGAAGAAATACTGTCAAAAAGAAAGCTTTCAAAATAGTTTCCTTCAATCTCCTGTTATTTTTAATCCAAACTATCCCAATAGCTGCAGCCTTCAGTGTAAAATTCATATTGCCTTCTAATGCTTTTAGTTTGGCATTCATTATTAGTATGAATATCAATACTGCATCTGGGATCAAGCAACCAATATTCATGCTCTATCAGATGGGTAAACTGACATGTTGTGCTTGAGTGCAGACTCTGAGGTCCCCATTGATATTTTTGATGTAAGTGCTTTAAAATGACTTTTGTAACCCAAATAAATATTGGAAGAATGTTGATTATTATAACACCTGCAGAACTGTTGCTGCCTGAAAATGCCTTAAATGTTTGTTAGCTTGTTCCTATAGAAATACAACTTTTAGTTGAGGGGAAACTGACCAAAGAAAATATATCTTTATGGAGAATGGTTGTTAGCCTTCCAAAAAGCAATTGTAAACTTTAACTTACATTAACACAAAAGTCGACTATTTGACTTCAGAGGCACGAGTCGACGTCACCTGAGAGAAGTCGACGAGTTTTCCTTTCTCTCTGCCCTCGTTTGTGTACGCAATGCAATCTCTGCCTCTGATTGGCTGACGCTGACACGCGTTCCATGACTTAACCAAATATTATAGTCCCTTCATAAAAAGGGAGGTACCACTGGCGCTAGGGTAATGTAAACACGAGACCACAAGACGAGAGACATGCAGCAGAGAACACAGACACACATCACATGTGTGGAGATACTTC